>CAUYON010080972.1:0-16741 GCA_963573935.1 Arctocebus calabarensis | reverse complement strand
TTTAAGAGAGCAAAAATAGTGGATTTAGCTATATTTGTACACACTGAGCAGGAAAGGCCACACCACTCCATCACCCCCGACCCCAAACAGAACAGGATCGCTGGAGGCCAGTGCCACGGTGGAGGCAGCATGCGCTGGGCTTGGAACTGAGCCCGACTTAGGCCAGTGAGCAGCTGCCCATTTTCAAGTGCACACTCCTCTCCGGGCTGAGCATGTCAACACCCCCTTTTCTTCTCTTTTATCTTCCTAAATTCTTAATAGGGCAATTTTCATTGTGGCAAAAACTCATATAATTTAACCACTTTTAAGTACATAGTATTATAGTGTTAACTGTAAATTTTTTGTTGTACAAGAGATTTCTAGAACTTTTCATTTTGCAAACCTAAAAATCTGGCCATTGGAAAAAACTAAATAACCCCTCACCCCCACCCCAACCCCTGGCTACTCCCATCCTACTTTAAGGTTCTTAGTGTCGGACTATTTAGACACCTGGTGTAAGTTGAATTCATACAATACTTGGGGGTTCTTTGTGGCTGACTCGTTTTACTGAGCCATGTCCTCAGCAGTCGTCCATGGTGTAGCATGTAACAGTGTTTCCTCCTTTTCGTAACATTTAATGTTCCTTTTCTTTCTTTCTTTTTCTTTTTTGTAGAGACAGAGTCTCACTTTGTCACACAGCTCACAGCAACCCCCAACTCCTGGGCTTAGATGATTCTTTTGCCTCAGCCTCCGGAGCAGCTGGGACTACAGGCGCCTGCCACAATGCCCAGCTATTTTTCTGTTTTGCAGTTCGCCGAGGCCGGGTTTGAACCTGCCACCTTTGGTATATGGGGCCAACGCCAGCGCCCTACTCGATGAGCCACAGGCGCTGCCCTCTTTTTTTTTTTTTTTTTTAGAGACAAAATCTCACTTTGTCGTCTTCGGTTGAGTGCTGTGGCGTCAGCTCTTGGGCTCAGGCGATCCTCCTGCCTCAGCCTCCCGAGCAGCTGAGACCACAGTTGCCTGCCACAACTCCTGGCTATTTTTGGTTGCACTGTGGCCGGAGGCGGGTTTGAACCCGCCACCCTCGGTATATGGGGCCAGCGCCCTACTCACTGAGCCACAGGCACCACCCTTAATAATATTTCATTGTCTGTATAAACCCCCATGCTCTTGATCTATTTATCCATGGATGGCATTTAGGTTGTTTCTGTGTGTTCTCTGTGGAGGATTAATGCTGCTGCTCAACACAGTGGTGCAATTTTTTTCTACCCTCCCTCATCGGTGGAATGAAACTTTTAGTAGCTTCTTCTGAGAGCACATTTAAAGGAAGTGTGCATATTTCCATGTGTGCGTTATTCTCTTGCTTCTCTCCAGCGAGAGGTGAGATTGTATAAGGCACTGTTTGGGACAGCATTTAATGGTGAAGAGAGACCCTATAACTGATCAGCCATGGATCTCACCATCCTGCGGTTTCCGAACTACTATGGTTACAGGGATCAAAGAACATTCCGCTCAGGCACGGTAGCCCCTCCCACCTCTTCCACTCCGGCCTTTCAGCACCCTGCGCTTCCCTCCCGTTCCCCTCTGCCCAGAGTCCTCACCCAGGGACAAGGTGCATCTGCAGCGGTGTCCACACTTGAAGGAAGGTGTAAACACATTGTATAAACATTTGAGTTATTACATTAGTTATTAAATGTGTGTTTTGATTTCGTTTACTGCCAGCACATAAATCGAGATGTAGTGAATCTAGAAATCACATCCAATTTTCTGGGTCAAAAATCCCGGCCCACGGAAGTGAGGAGACTGTCCTCGTTATAGGCTCTAGGAGAAGCAGATAAGCTGGGCCGAAGAATTTTACTAGGAACTTAAGAGGATGAGCAGTAACATTGTCTCCCCACCTGGGAGCTGAGTCCAGATACAAACCTCCAGGCACAGGAGTGGCGCAGTGGCGCCACCTGGTGGTCGTGCTCTCTCTTTCCCAGATCCCACCTTCCCCTGCGCCTGGGGTATCTTCTCTGCACACCAGCTTGGTCAACTTCCCTGTAAAGCAGAGTAGTCAGGACGCTGCACGACGTTGTGGGAGGAATGGTGTCATCTCTACCTCTGGAGAGATCCCTGTCACCGTGTTCTGGGATGCACCAAGCATCATGCCCTGTGCAGAGACGAGGCTCCGAAGGCCTGTGCCGAGGTGAGGACCCGCTCCCTCAGCACAGACTGCCCCAGACAGACTGCAAACTGGGGCGAGGCTTCCCCTCAGCTGCATCCTAGTCAAGATCATCCCCCACGCCAAGGACTAGATTCTGGATGTTGCCTCAGGTGATGTGAACCGGAATGACGCCTAGGAGTGAGGTGGCCCTGCCAGGGATTGCTTGGGCTTCCTGTTGTTCCGGGTGCTCAGCGCCGGAAGATGACGGTGGGGTGGGGGTTTTGTGCAGAACAGTAACCATAGCACATTGCTTATTTTATTTTTCATTGGCCTTTTTGTCATAAACACTGCTACCAAGAAAGAAAACCTGTCTAATAATAAAGGTAGACACCCTTTAATCACCAGAGAGAAAAGTTTGTCAGCCAGCCTGAAGTCTCATCTCAGTTATAAACTCTCCTAAATTAAAATACACTGTGACTTCGCACTCCTTTGCTGTATTTTATATTTTCATCATTCAAAACTACGCCCAGGCCGGAAGGAGTGCAGTGGCATGGCCATAGCTCACTGCAACCTGGAACTTCAGGGCTTAAGTGATCTGCCACTGCAAATTCTTGATTTTGTAGGCATGAGCCATGGAGCTGGGCCTTGTTTTCTCTCCTATTCTGTATGTCTGGAAATTTATTATCTCTAGTAGAATTTCCCATAGTTTACATTTTGCTGATTGCAGCCTATGGTGTATTTTAATATGTACCTGTATTACTTGTGTGTACAATAAATTGGAAGGTGGATATGAAGGTTTGCTTTTTTTTTTTGAGACAGTTTTACTTTGTTGCCCTCCATAGAGTGCCTTCATAGCTCACAGCAACCTCAAACTCTTGGGCCCAGGCGATTCTTTTCTCTCAGCCTCCCAAGTAGGGGGAATTATAGGTGCCCACCACAAAGCCCGGTTATTTTTAGAGACAGGGTCTCCCTCTTGCTCAGGCTGGTCTCAAATTCATCAGCTTAATCGATTCACCCGCCTCGGTCTCCCAGAGTAAGGTTTGCTTATGTTTGATTTTTTTCATTAGTACATTTATTTTTTTATTTTGGCTGGGGCTGGGTTTGAACCCACCACCTCTGGCATATGGGGCCGGCACCCTACTCCTTTGAGCCATAGGCGCCGCCCTCATTAGTACATTATTGATGGTACTGTATTGTATTCTTCTCTCAAGAAGGAAAACTCAATATTGGTTATGTGTGAAATTGTATTGTTAGTTGCCATTGCTGTTCAATGGCTAAGTCTGTCAACTTATTAAGACTATAAAAGAGTTCTAGTCTGAGTCTCTCATTATTTCGTTATTTATTAGCTAAATAATTTCTAAAATAGGATATTTACCCTATTCTACTAGGTGTTTTTTTTTGTTTTTTGTTTTTTTTTTTTGTAGAGACAGAGTCTCACTTTATCGCCCTGGGTAGAGTGCCGTGGCGTCACACTGTTCACAGCAACCTCCAGCTCTTGGGCTTAAGCGATTCTCTTGCCTCAGCCTCCCGAGTAGCTGGGACTACAGGCGCCCACCACTGCGCCCGGCTATTTTTTTATGTTTTTGCAGTTTGGCCGAGGCCGGGCTTGAACCCGCCACCTTCGGTATATGGGGCCGGCACCCTACTCGCTGAGCCACAGGAGCCGCCCTAGGTTTTTTTTTTTTTTTGAGACAGTGCTTCACTTGTTGCCCTTGGTAGAGTGCTGTGGCATCACAGCTCACAGCAACCTCAAACTCTTGGTCTCAAGCCATTCTCTTGCCTAGCCTCTCGAGTAGTTAGGACTATAGGTGCCAGCCACAATGCCTGGCTATTTTTAGAGACGAGGTCTCGCTGGTCTCTAACCCCTGAGCTCAGGCAATCCACCTGCCTTGGCCTCCCTGAGTGTCTACAGTTGTTTACTCCATAGGGACTTGTTTTTGGAGAGACTAAGCCAGGCATTCACTCTACCTATGACCCAGCAATTGCACTCTTAAGTTAAATATCTATAGAGATGCAATAGAAATATTTTAAAAATGTGTTCATAGTAGCCCAATGTTTAAAATCTGGATACAACACAAATGTCCATCAACAGCAAGGGAAAAGAAGTGTGAGTTGTTTATAAAGTGGGGCACTTTTTAAAATCAGTGCAATTTAAAAAAATCCTGGGAAACAAATGCTTACAACTCAGATATAAAGAGGAGATGAGGAAACAAAGGTTCTAACTTGGGAGCTGACAGCAGAACAGCTGTGGAAATGGCAGTCAAGCCAGGATCTAGGGATCAAAACCCAAACAAGCCCCTGGGGGATGGAGGTTGTTAAATGATATCTCTGTAGTGCATGAATGAATCTTGGGTAGTGGCTCATGGATTGACTTGCCAGTCAGGAACTTGAGGGAAAAAAAGTTGGAAAATCGAGGGTGGAGGAGAGAGGTGTGTGTAGATCTCTTACCATGGGCAGAGCATATGAAGATAGTGGTGCAGTGTGCATTCTTGTAAGTCAAGTATTGCTAGAATGGAAACACAAACACCACGTGTATTCACTACTAAATTGGGACTAGTTGATCAGCACTTCTATGCACAAAGGGAAGTAAAACTCAACAGGAATCAAGTAGGTGGGAGCGGCAAGGAGGGGTTGGTTAATTCTTACCTAATGTGTTTAAGGAACACATTCTGAGTGAAGGGCACACTTACAACTTTGACCTGAAATGTACAAAACAAACTATGTAACCTAAATGTGTGCACCCCTGCAATATTCTGACGTTAAATGAAAAGATAGTGGTTGTGTGCAGATGTGCACCAGAGGGGATCAAGAGGTGGGGTTCCCTGCAGTCAGGTGGGTGAATGACTTGATGGACGACGCCACTCAGCCTCCCAGGGCTTGCTCACAAAGTCCCTGTGCAGCGTGGCTGTGGGGCCGAGACCAAATGTGCACAGCAACTAAATTGCTACTTACCAAGGCTGACTTGGCTGCTGCTGCCACTGAAGACCTGGTCTGCCAAAGCAGCTGTTTCTTGGAACAGAGAAATAAGACAGGCGATGTTAGTTAAGAAAAAAACCAACAGAGTATGACAGATAAATAGGCCACTGCAGATATGGTAGAAATTTAAACAATCTTGAAATTATACAAAATTATGGCTGGGGAAAAATGACCACAAGTAAAGAAGTTAGAACAGCTATAAAAATTCTATTTCTCTTCAACCTTACCCAGATTGTTAGAGGTAAATTCTATCAAACGTTTAAGGAAGATTACTGAATTTATATAAAATGTTCAAAATAACAGCAAAATATAGGGAAAGTCAACCAATTCATTTTATTAGACATAAATAATATTGATGCTAAAGACAGTTAGGGAACAAATAAGAAAAATAATTATAGAAAAATTACTTTTGTGTAATTAGTTGTGAAAATCCTGAGAAAATTATTAGTAGATGGTATCAACCAATGTGCTATAAAGAAATCAAATATCTTGACCAGCTTATGTATCTCAAGAGTGCAAGAATGTTTAAACTTTGAGTCTTTTAATAAATTTTCACTCTTAAAGAACAAGAAAACAGAGATGGTCATATTTCATTAGATGAAGAAATTCCTGTAGATGAAATTAACCCTCTGTATGATCCACATTTCTTCGGTCATTTTCACTTTTAAGGACTCATTTTAAGGGAGCAAATTAGGCTCCCTACCCAGATAATCCAGAATAATCTCACCTGAAGGTCTGTGCCTTAATCATATCAGCACAGTCTCTTTTGCTGTGTCCCAGGGGTTATTTCTTGAATGTATTTGTTGTGCCATTATTCTGGTTCCACAATATATATGGTGCTTGAACTGATTTAAAATTAGGTAAATTCCTAGAAGATGAAAATAGAGTAAGTGGAGGCAGTCATTCCATGAAGAGATTATGGATAAAGTTAAAGCAAATGTACACACAGCGCTATGAATAAAAATAGATCCATACCCACTCACCCTACACCAGAACTTCATATGTTAAAGACAAATAGTGATCTTAAATGTTACCACAGAAGACACAGATTATCTAAGAAGCAGCTGAGTTATTAGGTAGCTGACTTCTCCCTGTTAACACTGCTGGCTCAAACTTGTGGGCCCAAGAAATCATTCTATCTAAGGCCTCTGAGTAGCTGGGTGTAATCCTGTAATGGTGCATGCCATGCCATCTAGCTAATTTAAGAAAAATGATTTTTGTAGAACTGGGTTTTTCGTATGTTGCCCAGACTTGTCTCAAGCAATCATCCTACCTCAGCCTCCCAAATTATCAGGATTGATTAATTAAGCAAATTTGAACCTTATTTTGATTTGAAGGGTTGCAGCCTGTCAGTGGCCATTCCAACAGGTTAGAAAGCCAAGGCCCCAGCCAGAAGCCAGGATCCCATGTTTCAAGGTAGGAACAAAGGGAACGGGAACATATACTGAGTGGGATGGGATGATTTACTGACTTGCAAATATGCATATTTGGCAAGTTATAGGAGGAGTCATGAATATTTATATCTAGAGAAACATGCACTTGTGCAATCGAGCTTTATGCCCTTTTACAGGCTCCATGTACAGAAATGGTCCCTCTTATGTCAAAAGGTGAAGCAAGGACACAAAAACCCTCTCTGGGCACCATCCGTAGATTGTTAAAACCACTTTATGGTTGGTAGTCTCCTATCATGAAAGAATGCTGGTCTGGATCATGAGATTTTTTGTTGTTGTTTAGCCCTTGGGAGAAAAGCCTGATGGCCAAGAGAGGAGTAAAATGAGTTGTGTCTGACCTCCCATTCCATCTTGGATGGGAACTTAGATTTACTGTTTCTCTGTGGTCTTTTTGGCTGAAAGAGGATCTGCTCAAACAACAGGGGTCTTGGGTCACAATTTATAGGCGTGAACAATTGTGCCCCACCAGAAATGACTTGCATTTATTTCCCCTATTCAGAACTCTCTCAGGGAAGACAGGCAGCCAATGTTTTGACAAAAACATTTAAATGCCATTGAATCACCACTTGGGGGTAAAAATATATCAATGCATGTGAAAATATATACTTTTGGGAAAAGTAATTGACATGAAGGAAATCCTGGGAGGAATAGCAGGGGAGTGGGGTAGGAAATAAGGGTTTTTGAAAACTTTCCATATTCCTGGGAATCTAGGTAGCCTTGTACATGACCATTCTGAGGAATGTGCTCACAATATACCTGAGAAGGTGCTGTGTTCACACTCTAGCCAGCCTTTAATATCTATACAAGCAGGAAGTGGAGACAAAGGCAGAGTGGTAAACTGCCCTGCTGAGTGCTGAAGGCCTCAACACACAAGCAGAGCCCAGATAGGAAGACGGGGAGTTTTTCTCACATTCCTTTTTAGCTCAGAACATGTTGGGAAATCTCTGTTAAACCACTAGCTGACTAGTAAGACAAAACAATAGAGACTTCAGTGACCTCAAGCAATAAAGTATACAGTCTATATTAAGATGGGTGAGGCTTGGTGCCTGTAGCTCAGCAGCTAGGGTGCCGGCCACATACACCAGAGTTGGCGGGTTTGAACCCAGACCAGGCCTGCTATCAAAAAATGACAACTACAACAAAAAATAGCCAGGTGTTGTGGAGGGTGCCTATAGTCCCAGCTACTTGGGAGGCTGAGACAAGAGAATCACTTAAGGCCAAGAGTTTGAGGTTGCTGTGAGCTGTGATGCTATAGCACCTTACTGAGAGTGACATAATGAGACTCTGTCTCAAAAACAACAACAACAAAAAAGATGGGTGAGAAAATGTGATCTTCAGACCTATCCCACTATAATATTCAAAAGTTTAGTTTTCAACAAAAATTATGAGGTGTGCAACTAAATTAGAAAGTAAGACCCATTCACAGGAAAAAAATAAAAAAGAAATGGGCAGAAACTGTTCCTAAGGAAGGTCATTGGACTTACTAGAGAAATAGACAAATAATTTAAATCAACTATCTTAAATATGCTCAAAGAGCTAAAGAAAAAAAAGCATGAACAAAAAAGCAAAGGAAACCAGAAGAACTGTGCTTCACCAGATACAGAACATCAATAAGGAGGGAGAAAAGGTTTTTTTTTTTTTTTTCAGAGAGAATCTTACTTTGTCATTTTTGGTAGAGTGCCATGGAGTCATATTATAGTTCATAGCAACCTCAAACTCTTGGGCTCAAGTGATCCTCTTGCCTCAGCCTCCCAAGTAGCTGGGACTACAGGTACCTGCTACTTTTGGAGACAGGGTCTTGCTCTGGCTCAGACTGGTCTGGAACTCTTGAGCTCAAGCAATCCACATGCCTTGGCCTCTCAGAGGGAGAAAGTTTTAAAAGAACCAAGACAGAAATTATGGAGGTGAAAAGTACCATAACTGAAGTGGAAAATTCACCAGAGGGTTTCAAGAAGATTTCAGTATGCAGAATGAAGACTCAGTGAACTTGGACGTTGGCCAATTGAAATTGCCCCTTTTGAAGAACAGAAAGAAAAGAGTATGAAACAAGATGAACAGAGCTTAAGAGATGTGTGAGAAAACATTAGGCATATGCCATCTGGGAATCACCAAAGGAGAGGAGATAGAGAAAGGAAGAAAGAGTATTTGAAGAAATGATAATCCTAGAGATCCCAAATTGGATAAAAACAGAAAACAAAAAACAAGAGCCTACTCATGCAACAAACTTGAAAAATTCTAAACAGCAACATTCAAGAAGTCCACACTGAGAGATATTATAATCAAATTGTCAAAACACAAAGACAATTAGGAAATCTTTTTTTTTTGAGACAGAGTCTCAAGCTGTCACCCTGGGTACAGTGCTGTGGCATCACAGCTCACAGCAACCTCCAATTCCTGGGCTCAAGCAAATCTCCTGCCTCCGCCTCCCAAGTAGCTGGGACTACAGGTGCTTGCCACAACGCCCGGCCATTTTTTGGTTGCAGCCGTCATTGTTGTTTGGTGGGCCCAGGCTGGATTTGAACCTGCCAGCTCAGGTATATGTGGCTGGCGCCTTAGCCCGTTGAGCCCCAGGAGCTGAGCCGACAAATAGGAAATCTTAAAAGTAGTAAGAGGAAAGTGGCTGGCGAGGCTCAAAGAATCCTCAGTAAGATTAACAGCTGTCAACAGAAATAATGAGGTTTAGAAAGCATTGGGATTAAAAAAAGATTAGCCTGGTGGTGCCTGTAGCTACCAAACAATAATGACAGCTGCAACCGAAAAATAGCTGGGCATTGTGGTGGGCACCTGTAGTCCCAGCTACTTAGGAGGCGGAGGCAGGAGAATCACATGAGCCCAGGAGTTGGAGGTTGCTGTGAGCTGTGATGCCACAGCACTCTACTCATGGCAACAGCTTGAGGCTCTGTCTCAAAAAAAAAAAAAAAAAAGAAAGACCCTATCTCTACAAAATGTTGAAGAATCAGCAGGGCATGGTGTCACACACCTGTTGTCCTAGGTACTCTTGAGGATGAGGCAGGAGGAACACTTAAACCCAGGAATTTGAAGCTGTAGTGAGCTATGTTCACATTACTGCATTCCAGCTAGGGTAACAGGGCAAGACCCTGCCTCTAGAAAAAATACAAATAAAATAAATTTCAGAAGGAATAAAAAACTATTATGCAAGAATTGTATATCTTGAAAAAACTCCTTAAAAACTCTCCTTCAGAAATAATGGAGAAATTGAGACATTTACAAGTAAACAAAAGCTGAGGGAGTTTATCTCTAGTAGACCTATCCTGCAAGTAATGCTAGAGAGAGTCTTTCAGGCTGAAATAAAAGACATCAGACATGAGGAACAATAAAGCACACTGCTAACGGGAACTTCATAGGTAAATATAAAAGCTAGTATTACAGCTTTTTGTTTGTAACTCTTCTTTATTTTCCTATTCTATTTAAAAGAAAATGCTCATCACCTCATGAATGGATATACAAAATGTAGTCTGGTCATACAGTGCAATATTATTTGATCATAAAAAGAATGCAGTACTCATATACACTGCAATATGGGTGAACCTTGAAAACCCAATAAGTGAAAGAAGCCAGTCACAAAAGGCCACATGTTGTACTATTCAGTTTTCATGAGAAAATAAGAGGCAAATTCATAGAGACCCAAAGTGGATAGTGGTTCCAGGGGCTGGTGGCTGGGGACATGGAGGGTGACTTCTCAATGGTGATGAAAATGCTCTGGAACTAGATAGTGATGGTGGCTACAAAATATTGGGAATGTCCTAAATGTCACTATTGTGTGCTTAAAATGGGTACAATGGTACATTTTGTTTGTGTGTATTTTCTCACAACAAAAAAAGAGACTGAGGAATAGATTCCAAAATCTTTTGAATAGTAAGCTCCTGAGTTTGCTTGGGACTCTGCCCATCTATCTTCTCCCCTCAGGACTTGTTTTCTTCCTCAGAGCTCACTCTTGCTCCTCTGCTAGTGGAAAGACTCCTGTCAGAGCGCAGTCCCCTGTCAGCCGGGTACAAACCCCAAAATTACTTTCTGTCTTCATTTTCAATGCTCAGATACAACTCTGGGGCTAATTTCAGCGAGAGTTAGGAGATTATTCAACCAAGATAATTCACTGGCAGGGACAATGTTTTGCTTCAATGTTGAGAAAGTCATGTTTGCATTTCTTTTCTTTCTTTCTTTCTTTCTTTTTTTTGAGACAGAGTCTCACTATGTTGCCCTCAGTAGAGTGCGGTGACATCACAGCTCACAGCAACCTCAAACTCTTGGGCTTAAGTGTTCTCTTGCCTCAGCCTCCCAAGTAGCTGGGACTACAGGCGCCCACCATAACGCCCGGCTATTTTTCTGTCTCAGTTGTCATTGTTTAGTAGACCCTGGCTGGGCTCGACCCCGCCAGTCCGGGTGTATGTGGCTGGCACTCTAGCCACTGAGCTACAGGTTCCCAGCCATCATGTTTGCATTTCTAAAAGTGATCTGGCGTACCAGGGAATACTGTTTGTGTGTGCAGGTTGGTGCCCCCAGTAGAAGAACTAAAGACAGCCCTAGGCACACCATACTCCTCACTGGTCACTGAGTGACTCATATGTCTGCCGCCCACAGGTGAAGGAAGGAGATGGACTCTTACTTGACCCAACCTCCAACCTCATTCCCTTGGCTGTGGACCCCATTGAGTGTAAACATTCCTGGGAGCTCAGTTGCCCTTCCCGCTGTTGTATGGCTCATACCCAGGTGGGCTCTGTGGGAGGCTCCCCTAGTCCTCGAGGTCAATGCTTCTAGTGAACCCAGGCCAAGCCTTTAGGTTCTCAGGGAGTCATATTTTCTTTTTTTAAGACAGAGCCTCAAGCTGTCACCTTGGATAGAGCACTGTGGTATCACAGCTCACAGCAACCTCCGGTTCCTGGACTCAAGCGAGTCTCCTGCCTCCACTTTCCAAGTACCACACCCTCAAACTCCTGAGCTCAAATGATCCCCCTGCTTTAGCCTCCTGAGTAGCTGAAAGTGTGGGTACCCCAGTCCATCTGGTCACTTTTTATTGTTATTTTATTTGAAATGTTTTATATTGCATGTTAAAAGACATGTTTTCTATTAGGAAAGTGAAAACCTGTTTGCTCACAGAAGACTTTGAAATGCACAGAAGAAAGAAGTATCACCTAGGTTTTTCCTCAAAACATCACATTATTGAAACTTTCTAGACTTCAGTGTGAATGGCGGTCCCTGGAGCTGTCCTGAATTGTGGTTCTGATTTTCATTCTCTTGTTTTCTATGCATATACTTATATATATGTTTTCATTTTACAAAGTTGCATCCATATGTTATAGGTTATCTTGAATCTTACCTTTTGAATGTATTGCTACACAAGTAGTTTTTCATGTTATAAAGTCTGCATAAAGTTTACACATTTTTACAAGCCACATCCCATTGCAAAGAAGGAGATGTAAGCAGACCCCTCTGGATCCATCTGCTTTCATCTTGTGTTGCTGTAAATGATGTTTTGTCAAGAATCTTTACACACATGTTTAAGATTTAAAAAAAATTTTTTTTTTTTTGAGACAGAGCCTCAAGCTGTCACCCTGGATAGAGTGCTGTGGCATCACAGCTCACAGCAACCTCCAATTCCTGCTCAAGCGAGTCTCTTGCCTCTGCCTCCCAAGTAGCTGGGACTACCAGGCACCCACCACAATGCCTGGCCAGTTTTTGGTTGCAGCCATCGTTGTTGTTTGGCGGGCCCGGGCTGGATTTGAACCCGCCAGCTCAGGTGTACGTGGCTGGCGCCTTAGGCTGTTGAACCGCAGGCGCTGAGCCAAGATTTTAAAAAATTAATAGACCACTCCAATGATAATTATTAGGCCAAAGACTTTAAACATTTTAAAGTTTTAATACACATTTTAAAACAGTTTCTCTAAGTCGTGCACTGATACATTCATTCATTGAATAAATATTTATTGAGTGCTGACTCTATTGATGATGATGTTTGGAATACAGTGTTGAAGAAACAGACTCTGCTCAAAGGACATGTATTTCAGTGATACCAACTATCATGGTTAATTTTATGTGTCAACTTGACTGAATTACGGGATCTCTAGATAGCTAGTAAGCGTCATTTCTGGGTGTGTCTATGAGGGCACTTTTGGAGGAGAATGGCATGTGAGCCTGTGGACTCAGTGGGGAAGATCCTCCCTCAAAAGAGGTGGGCACCATCCAACCACCTGGGGGGATAGAACAAAAAATCAGGGGGAAGTTGAAGTCACCTCCTCTGTCTGTATCCGGGACACTCTTCTTCTCCTTCTTTTTGAACGTCAAATTTCCTTGTTCTCCTGCCTTTAGACATCAGAACTCTAGATTCTCTGGTTTTGGACTCTGGGACTGGCAGTAGTGGGTCCCTTACCCTCCCCACCCCCATTCTGAGTCCTCAGGCCTTTGTCCCCCAACTGAGCCATAGCGCTTGCTTCCTTGGTTCTCCAACTTGCAGACGGCTTCCCAGGGACTGCTCAACCTCTATGGTTGTGTGAGCCAACCCCCTCCTGTCTGTCTGTCTGTCTGTCTGTCTGTCTGTCTATCTATCTATCTATCTATCTATCTATCTATCTATCTATCTATCTATCTATATCTTCCATCCACCCATCCATCCTCTGTGGAATCCTGAGTAATATACTAACAGACAATAAACAAAATTTGTCATAGAATCAGTGATAATTGCCATTGAGAAAAATATGTCCAGGTCAGAAAATTGCTGGGATGTCAGGGGATATATTTTAGACAAGGTTACTGGACAAGATATTTCTGAGACTTGACCATTGCACAGGAGAGCAGAGACCCACGTGGTGGGAGGGGAGAGATGTGTGATTCCCTGGGGAGGAGGAGCACAGGGGGAGTCACAGCAGGGGCAGGTCCCCAGACAGGACAGAGCAGTGATGAGAGGCTGGGGTTAGTGGAGATCAGTGAGCTGGCCTGAGAGTGGTGGGAAGCCAGAATGTCCAGAGTGGCCCATGGTGAGGCAATTTCAGGAAATGTTGAGGGACTGGAATTTCATCGTCCCTGAGAAGGGAAGATGCTGAAGTGTTCATGGGACATGATGGTGAGGACTTGTTCTAATCCCCCTTGGAGGGGATCTCACTTGCTGTTTTCAGTGATGGGCAGCAGGGCATGAGAGTCAGCAGGGGGCCCAGCAGGAAGCCCTTTTAATTTCCTGCCCCTGGGAGGATGGTTCTGGAATGGAGGTGGCTGAGGTGTGGGAAGTGTCTGGATTTAGTGTTGGTACTTTTAAAAAATAATTGTGGTAAGTGTGCATAACAGAATCACCCTTTAACCATTGTTCAGTGCACAGTTCAAAGGCATGGAACACATTTCAGTGTTGTGCAACCACTACGAACATATATTTCCAGAACCTTTTCATCATTCCAAACAGACACTCTGTACCCATTAAACACATTATCTCTTCTCTCAGCCTCTGGTAACATAATTCTAATTTCTGTTTCTATGAATTTGCTTATCTTAACTACTTCTTTTTTTTTTTTTTTTTTTTTGCGACAGAGTCTCATTTTGTCCCCCTCGGTAGAGTGCCGTGGTGTCACAGTTCACAGCAACCTCAAACTCTTGGGCTCAAGAGATTCTCTTGCTTCAGCTTCCCAAGTAGCTGGGACTACAGGCACTCACCACAATGCCCAGCTACATTTAGACCCGAGGTCTCCCTCCAGCTCAGGCTGGTCTCAAATTTGTGAGCTCAGGTGATCCGCCCATCTCTGCCTCCTAGAGTGCTGAGATTATAGGTGTGAGCCACCGTGCCTGGCTTAACTGCCTCTTATAAGTGAAATTATGTAATATTTGTTCTTTTTTCTGGCTTATTTCATTTATCATAATGTTTTCAAGGTTCATCCGTGTTGTAGCATGTATGAGAATTTCAGTCATTTTTAAAGCTCAGTATTATTCTATTTGTTTATGGGTGTATACACACACCTATACATGTAAGTTTTCCACATTGTGTTTATTCATTCACCCACTGAGGAGCACTGGGTTGCTTGCACCTTGTCACTATGGGAATGATATTGCTATGAGCACGAGTGCACAAAGATCTGTTAAAGTACTTGCTCTCTACTCTTTTGGGTATATAACTAGAAGTGGAATTGCTGGATCATGCGGTAATCTTGTTTTTACTTTCTTGAGGAACCATTCTTCTGTTTTCCATGGTGGCTGCCCTATTGTACATTTCCACCAGCAGTGCCTAAGGATTCCAGTTTGTCCACATCCTCATCAACAGTTGGGCTAGTGAAGGTGACCATCTTTTCATGTGCCTATTGGCCATCTGTGGCTCTTCTTTGGAAGGATTAAATTGACACATTCATGTTTTTCACCCATTTTGAATGATTTTTTTTTCAGTTTTTTTTTTATTGTTAAGTTGTAGTTCTTTATGTGTTTTGGATGTTAATTCTTTATCAGTTATATGATTACAAATATTTCCATTCTGTGCATTTTCTTTTCACTCTTTTTATAGTTTCCTTTGATGTGAAAAAGTTTTCAACTTTTGATAAAGTCTAATTTCTCATTTTCCTTTTATTCCTGCACTTTTATACATCCAACCCAGAAAACATTTCAAAATCAAACATCCATAAGAATTTCCTGGCAGTACCTGTGGCTCAAGGTGTAAGGTGCCAGCCCAAAATATGCTGGCGGTGGTGGGGTCAAACCCAGCCGCGGCCAAAACCCGCAAAAAAAAAAAAAAAAAATAATAATTTCCTTAATGTTTTCTTCTAAGAGTTTTATAGGTTTGGCCCTTAAATTTAGTTCTTTGATGCATTCTGACTTAATTTTGAAATAAGGTGTTAGGTAAGGATGCAGATTTTGTCCAACATCATTATTTTGCCTGTAGATGCCCAGGTTTCCCGGGCACCTGCTGAAGCACCAATTGCTGAAGCTGGGCTGATGCTTCTCTAAGGTGTAGTGAGCGCTGACACCTGGGAGCTCGGTGCCTCCACTGACTTACCTCTACTCCTTAGGAGTTCTGGGGAGGCTCATGGGGACAGACACAACAGAAACAAGATTTATGAATCTTATGAAATGAACACCAAGTAGTATTATGAATGTTAAAATGTTAAGACTGCAGCAAAGCTAGAACATCACTAGCTTGAAACATGCTGAAACATGCTGACATGGAGAATTCACTCTTTATTTTGCCACAAATTTTTTGTTGTTTGCTTTGTTTTTATTCATTCAAGTATTTCCTGATCAGCTGAGGAGACACAAAAGTGATTTAAAACATTGTCAAAGAGGTGAGGCAAATGCACAAGTAAAGGAAGCAAAGGGGAAGTTCACTGAATCATAACAGCCAAAAGAAAACGCTTCAGGAATCAGGGGTGAGATTGTTTCCAGACTGGAAGGGGGAATGGCTGGCAAATCAGGAAAAGGGGATTGAGATCGAAATAGAAGGATTCAGCCTGGATGGTTGATGATACTCAGTACGGACTGTATTTGGTCCCCTTTTCCTCTCTCCCCATGTTTGGCCTTAATTTAACAGTAGTGCCCAGGACTGTTCCGTGTGCTTTTTCTTTTCTTCTTCTTCTTCTTTTTTTTTTGAGACAGAGCCTCCAGCTGTCACCCTGGGTGGAGTGTCGTGGCATCACAGCTCACAGCAATCTCCAACTCCTGGGCTCAAGCGAGTCTCCTGCCTCCGCCTCCCAAGTAGCTGGGACTACAGGCGCCCGCCACAACGCCCGACCATTTCTTGGTTGCAACCGTCATTGTTGTTTGGCGGGCCCAGTCTGGATTCGAACCTGCCAGCTCAGGTGTATGTGGCTGGCGCTTTAGCCCGTTGAGCCACAGGTGCTGAGCCTCAATTTTTTTTTTTTTTTTGCAGTTTTTGGCCAGGGTTGGGTTTGAACCTGTCACCTCCGGTATATAGGGCCGGCACCCTAGTCCTTTGAGCCATAGGTGCCGCCCCAGCGTGCTTTTTCTAACTTTCTTGCATTCTTGCCTTAAGGTCTTCTACAGAACTGGGTCCTTTGATGTTTTAGGAGCTTTTCTTTTTTTTTTTTTTTGTATGACAGAATTTATTCACAGAAAAGAAAGAAAAGAATACAGAAAACATTAAGGCATCTGTTAGAGGGAGAAAATTCTAGTGGGGAGAGAGAAGCTCTCTCAGTTTCTCTCCCAGTCTTTCCCCATCTCCTCCTTTAGGCCTTTAGTCTCAGGGTAT
>CAUYON010080970.1:0-41566 GCA_963573935.1 Arctocebus calabarensis | reverse complement strand
TTTTTTTTTTTTTTTGTAGTTTTTGGCTGGGGCTGGGTTTGAACCCGCCACCTCTGGCATAGGGGGCTGGTGCCCTACTCACTGAGCCACAGGCGCCGCCCCAGGTACTTTTCAATTCTCCACAGGTACCAATTATTTTCAATTTATATTTGCAGTAAAACTCCAAATTAAGTTCCATTTTCTCTTTTTCTTTTTTTTTTATACCTTTTGTAAGAAGTGGATCAAGTTGAAGATACTTGAAGTTCTAAAATTCTGGTTTTTATTTTACCCAGTTGTGCATCAGGCACACACCTTTGAAAATTTAAGTTGGCACTGAAAAAAATTCCTGTTGGGAATTTCTAAAATAAATCTTCCTTAACTTGGTTTCAATAGCAAATTGCTGGCCTTCTGAGGTTTAATATAATATAACGCCATATCTGCACCACAGCAATAAAAAAGGATGTGATTTGGGTGAGCATGTGTTTATCCACACACGCTTCCTCTCAAGAGATAGTCCTTCAAAAGACAGTTGAACCAAAAAGTTTCCAAAGATGATTTATTAGAAACAAATATTTCAATTTCTTTAAATGAATCCTAAAATTCTGACTCCATATGGTAGCATAAGCCAAGATGACAGAAGGTGACTAGTATGACTACAAATCATGATACTGACAAGTGAATGAAACTTCTGTTCATAAAAGATATTCAGAATGTGGTCCACAGGCACTATTAGAAAAGGCCTAGCAGTCTAAGCAGTGAAACTATAGTTTTTAATATAGGTACAGATCCATGCAGTTGTTTATAAAATTTCAGTTAACTGCACAGATGGATTCCCAACAACCTCTGATGGGTGTAACTTAAGAGGGAACAGATGACTCTTCCAGTAGATTAATCAACCTCTTCCAAACTGCAAATTAAAAAAGAAACAAATCAAACACTGCATTTTCCTTGCAGATGTTAAGCAAAACATATTCGGTCTTAGTCCTATAATTACAGCATTAGGAGAGATTTACCAACATCAAAGTAAATAAAAACATACCAAATGAAAGCTGATGAAAAACTAACAAGAGATTGAATAATAATTTTTTTTAAATCTCACAGCCATAGAATCTTATTGATTTCACCTATATGTTTATTATTTTCAAATGAGAAGGACTGGAGTTAGAAAACGTGACTCTTGTGGGGGCCTGAGCTATGTTCTAACAATGCGGTATCCAGCTAAATTCATCTCCAGCATCTGCAGTTGATTTAAAAAATAAATAAACTAATTTTTTTTTCATTTTTTGGCCAAGCTTCATTTGAGCTCTTTTAGCACCATAATAGAAGAATAATAATAAATTTTAAAACACTAGTAGAGATACCATGAACCGGGGGTATTCAGAGCAATTGTTAGCAACTGACCTTCACATTAAATGTTGCATAGAGTACAAATACAAAATTTTCACAGGTGATTTTTTATTAATGACCCTCCTACAGGACTTCAAAGAAATAAATGAAGGTAAGAAAGGAATAATCCCTCAACAGATTTATTGGAAACAGCTCTTTCCACCATTTCGTGATGCTTATGCAACGTACCCACATGAAGTCAAGGTAGCGACTACGAGCTCACCAGGGTTAGACGTCACTTGCACCATCTCAGTCTCTGCACAGCAGCTAATCAACACACTGGGTGCTCTCAACTCTGCTCATGGCTCTAGGATGGAATGATAGAGAGGCAATCAAAGCTGGAACTACTTCAGCTCCCGCCAGTCTGTCTCCACTCAAAGCATTCATTTAGCTCAGAAGCACAACAAAATTTATAGCTTGGACTTTTATTGTGTAGAGCTTTAACATTGCGAGGAACCCTATACTCGTGCCTGAAACCCTTTAAGAAGGGAAGACCCTGAATTTGTTTTCCTCAGCAGGCAAGTTCAGGAGTGTAGGTTGCCATAGGCCTGAAATTAGTTTGACATTCACAAATCTCTCAAACTGTTACTTTGCGTTTTACATCTGATGTGCTACTGGTTCAAAAACCAATTGTGACAATAATTCTATTTTTTATTCATTTGCTTTTTCAACAAAGTATTTGTCAAGAATTCTAGATGCTGAATATTGTCTAGAGAACACTTTTGAAATGCCAATGTTTAATAGTTCCTCATTCTCTCTCTTTTAAAAAAAATTAGTTTTCTGAGTGTTTTGTTGATGAGGCTGATGAGAATATTCATGAAAACACTTACACATTTCCCTTTACTTAGACTTCTCAGGAGCCCTGCCCTGGAATACCATAGAGAATATCAATGCTTCCTCTGACCCCCAAACATACACGTGCCTCAGATGCCACTTCCCACTTTTATTTTTTCTCCCTAGCAATCATCATTATATACACATTCTATATACATATTTCACTCATGAGGGATTGCCTGCCCTGCACCCTGCATTGCCTGCCAAGATGATGGCGATGCATTCCCTGAACAAGAATTTATTAAGACCTAATATGTACCCTTTCTTGCTCTAGGTGAACAAAACAAACATCTCTTTTTCCTGACTTTTCTATCAATGTTGATGAATCCTATACCTCACTGTTGGATTTCTTGTAATGAAAGCCACTAATTTTCAATGAAATTCTTAGCCTGATCTTTTCCATAGGCAGTTGATCACAGGAGGTCAGCTGCTCAGAGGTTAACCTGACACAGGCAAAAGTCCAGAAAAGGGACTCTTGTGTTCTTGTCACTGCTGTATCTCCTGCATCTGAAGCAAGGCCTGGCGCATAGCAGGTGTTGGGTGAGCACTTGCTGAATAAACGCATTGCAGTCATCATGATTTTCTGACACAGGAGATATTCCTCTCATTCATCGCTTTATTCTTAGTGAGTATCTACCCTGGTTTCCTGGCCTTCTCCTAAAGCGTCAAATCTCGCCTCACCTCATCACCCATACCTATCCCACTCATCAAATTCAGGAATCTAGTTTCATAGCTAATTTAATAAACTAAGCCTGAAAAATAATAGCAATGGAATATGTTGCCCATTCACGCATAATAAACAATCACTTTTAACTGTGATTTCAAGCAGTGTCTATGGTGGCAAATCAAGTCCAAAGTGTCCTACCTCTTTCCTTCCCCCTCCCTATCATCAAAACAACCTGGGTAATCATCAGTCAGACTAGAAGGAATTTTCAGGGTCTTCTAATTAATTCTGCAAAGGTCCTCAGTCTGAGAGTCAGGCCAGTCACACACAGGAGATGACTGGACAGCAGGTGTTACAATAGTCCAGGAGTCAGCAAACTTTTCACATAAATGGCCAGAATGTAAATATTTTAATCTTATTAGGGCCATATTACATTCTGCCATTGTAGTGCCTGTGTGCTCATATGTAATACAGAGACAAATGTTCCTGGCTGTGTTCCAGTAACACTTTGTTACAAGAAGAGGCTGTGGGTCAGTCAAATTTTGTCCAAAGGCCATAGTTTGCTGATCCCCACTCTAGACCCAGGGGACATGTAAAATAATCCTCAACTCTACACTCTAGGTTCTTAAAATCAAATATGATTAATAACACCTTAATGTATCACCTGTATCCTATACCTAGTGGGTATTTTTCATAAAAGAAAAATAAAGATGATATTCATTTCTTGAACTCCTGAGCTCAAGCAGTCCACCCACCTCAGCCTCCCAAAGTGCTAGGATTACAGGTGTGAGCCACCACACCTAGCTTCGTTTCTTAATAAAAAGTCAGTTTCCTCTCTCAGTCACCTTCTCTTCTGTGTTCACCTGCTCAGACTTCTCCTAGGATGCAACTTTCCACTGAACTTCAAAAAATGCTGTTAGGTGACAGCCTCCAGAGACAGTGCCCTCAGGGTTGCCACAGTGTCGCTTTGAGGCTACAGTCTTCCTAGGTGGCCCTCGGCCAGTGACTGAGAACAGCGAGTTTAGGACCCGGCCTCAGCCGGTGGAGGACTCTTCTCACAGGCCAGTTTCGCTCTAAAAATGGCCAGGCTGTCAGGTGTGAATTACAGCTGGAGGACTTCCCGTCCCAGTGCTGCTTTCTCTTCTTTTCCTTTTCTAGACATCATATCTGCATCACAATCTGAAGGTTTCCCCTGTTCAATCTTATTTCCTATATATCTTTCACACATTCCCCTCCACAGGGAAAAATACGCAAGCAAACAAAACCCCACTGTGTTCCTTTGTCTTACCAGGGGGTATCGCTTCCCCTCCTGGCTACCCGCTCACACACACCCATTCATTCTATTGAGATCTCAGTGTAAGTCTACCAATATTATGGTGAAAAGAAGAAATAAGGGGATAGCGCCTGTGGCTCAAAGGAGTAGGGCGCCAGCCCCATATGCCAGAGGTGGCAGGTTCAATAATAGCCCCCGGCCAAAAACTGCAAAAAAAAAAAAAAGAAGGAAAAAAACTTCCTGATTCTTAGTGATATCTTTATGTAGCTTGGGATGTTTAAATTCTCTCTTCCAGAACACTTCTTAAGTCATTGTTGGGGACCAGGGGCATGATTACAGCGCCTGCTCGTGTTATGCAAGATAGATGGGGCTGTTTTGAGGGGCCACACTCCTGAATGTAGGACTCATGCAAGCACTAGGTATTGGGCAAACATCCCAAGTTTCAGTGCCAGGCTAAGACCCATACAACTGGGACCTCCCAGGGTCTAGAAAGGAGTGACACCTCGGTTGCACAACTATGAGATGAGAAAGAGCAAGGATAGGGAAATTCTGCTACAACCACATTAGAGAGGACCTGGAAACACTGGTGTCAGCAGTGTCCCTGCCCTGAAGCCCTGAGCAGTGACGGCCAGGGAGAAGCCACATGTCCCCTGGGAGAAGCCACATGTCCCCTCTCTGAACCCTGCAGGTGATGCCTTTCACTAGAGAGGAGGGCTTGAAGCTTACTTGTAGAACCTCTGCTCAGCCCCCCAAAAAGCTACAGAAACGCTCTCGGTGCCTGCAGTGATGCATCAGGTCCCAGGGGAGAATGCTTAGTATGTGTGTCATTGTCATTAATAATTTTCCTTCTTGCAAAATAGCTAATAATATAAAAACATGAGGAAACGGGATTAGCAGAAGAAAAAAGGAGGAGGAAAAAAAGATTTCTTCTTCTTTACAACTTAAGATGCAAAACCAAGTCGGAGGTGAGACTGTTGTTTCAAGGCACCTGCAATGAATTATTGCAATTGCTGCTTAACTTGTACTCTGAGCCTCCTGACCCCTTAAGTCTTAGAAGAAGGGCAGCAATTCTTCTCAGGAGGCAGATTCTTTGAGGGCCCAGAGCTCTGGGAAATCATCAAGGAGAAGCACAGCCAAGTCATTGCAGCTCCCCGGAGTCAGTCTCCTCATCTCAATGAAAGTAGGCCTCCAGCAAGGTTCCTGTCACAGCTAGCCCTCTGTGGTTGGGCTGGGCCCAGAAAGGGAGAAAATGCCCTGAGCTTGTCCACTCACTCCACCTTCCCCTTCCTATAAGCCTATGGGAGGCCGCAGGGGCCAGGCCTGGAAGTGGAATGTCCGTTTCCTCCCACATACTAGCGACCAGGATTCAGTCGGATCCTCAGCCATCCTCAAGAAAGGCTGGGATAGGGTTCAGCTGTGTTCCTAAGAAGCTGTAAGCATCGAGCCGGCCTCTGCCACAGAACCATGGAAGACCCCACTTCCACATTCCCCACGGAGAACTAGCCACTCCTCTGTGGGCCTTGCTTTGCTGTATTCACACCTCTCCCATGAGGCCCTGACAAGAAATTACACTATTGGGATCCTTCTCTAGTCCTCTTCCTGACCATATGGACCTTAAAGATAAAGCTCATATTCATCTCTGGGCTTGCAGGGGCTAGCACAGTGCCTGGTGCAGAGTATTATGTAACAGTAATTGATCAATAAATATTGATTTGAAAGGGAGAGAGAGAAGAGAAAGCAAGAGAAGAAATAAAGGAAAAAAGAAGAACTGTGTAAACAACAGCAAAATTTACCCCTTTATTCAAAAATATTCGATACCTCTCCATGGCCAAGAGGATTAGTTCCAAATTCTTCATTAGCACATTAAAACAATCCCTTCCTACTTCCTCAGTCATAAATTCCATTAATTAGTTTCACTGAACTGCTCAACAGCCATTTTTTTTCTTTTCTTCCCTCATTCTTTCTTTTTCCTTTTTTTTCTCTCTCTCCCTCTCTTTTTTTTTTTTGTTTTTAGGGACAGAGTCTTACAGTGTTGTTCAGTCTAGAGTGCAGTGGTGTTATCACAGCTCACTGCAGTCTGGAACTCCTGAACTCAAAAAATCCTCTTGCCTCAGCCTCCTGAATAGTTAGGAATACTGGCATGTGTCACTGCACTCCTTATTATTTTTTCTAGAGATAGGGTCTTGCTATGTTGCCCAGGCTGGTCTGGAACTCCTGGGTTCAAAGGATCCTCCTGCCTTGGCCTCCCAGCTCCCTGCTGGGACCTCCTCTCATTCTTTTCCCTCTTCTCCTTTTTCTCCTTTACTTGCCCTACCTGCTGTGTGCCAGGGACCATGCCAGCAACAGGAGAGAAAAGATGAATCTCTTTTAGCATCGGCATCAGAAGACAGACAGATGAACTGCACATGTCATGAAAGCCAAGGTGACTTAGCGGCTCAGAGAGGAGCAACCACCAGACTGGGGACCAGTGGGCAGGAGGGTAGGGGGCAGAGAAGGCTCAGGGGAGAGGATATCCCTGAGCTGAATCCCAGAGCTGACGGAATGGGATTATTCAGGCACAAAAGGGTGGAAAGAAAACTGCCAGCAAGCTGTCTGTACCAAGGATGGACGTGAGCGAGCTCAGTACATCTGCAGAACCACAGACTTCCCCTAGCTGCAGAACAGCAGGAAGAACTTAAGTAGTAGAGCTGGTCAGAGGCCAGACCGTAATAGTAACATGATGCTGAGCATGTTCGAGTTGAGCCTGAAGGTGAGGAGGCAGGAGTCCAGTGGAGGGACCTTCTCAGCCTGCCCTGAGGTAGGGGCTCAGGGACGGAACATGCAGAGAAAGGGCCAGTCACGAGATGCTCAGGACAAAAAAGCAGCCAGAGTGTGTGACCAATTAGATGAGAGAGACAGATTCTAGAAGGGAAAACGGGAGGCAGGAGAGAGAGAGGGAACGTCAGCTCCAGTGGCTCTGTTCTGGGATGGCTGCCAGGGATGCAGGAAAAAGAGGGACCCAGCAGCAAGGTCATCGGGTCAACACAGGATCGACTGAGACTGAGCTGTGTGTCAATGTCAGGTCGATTTTTAGAAGTGATCATTTTTCAAACATGGAAACTTGGCCAAGGAGGTTATAGGATGCGGTCAAGTCCACAAAGCTGGCAAATGTCAGAGGGACAGCCCAGCCTAGGTGTGCCCAGGTGTGTTATCTCCAGTCCAGGGCTCTTAGACCTTTGAGCCTTGCAGCAACCACCTGAGAGAAGGTCTCTCTCTGCCTATCAGTCACCCACTTGTGAATCACCCACTGGCTTCTCCTCTCATCCATTTAAAGGTACAGAGAGCACAAGCCCTTGGGAAGCCTCATCAAAATTCAAAAATTACTTTAGATTGCGGTTAAATTAATTTTTAATTGATTTAGATTAACATTCAACGATTTGATGGATAGATGTGTTCTGTTTTGAATTCAAAGCAAGCAGACCAAATCTACTCAAAGTCTGAATTTATTGAAAATATCCTCAGTAAGACTCAAAATACCCATTTCAAGAAGATGGGCTAATAACAAGCGTGGTTATCCCTTTTCCTGAGTGTCCTGCCTTTCTGCCTCCCTCCTTCAATCCCGAGTATAAAACCAGCACAGGGAAAGCCTGCTCCCAGAGAGAGGTCCTTGCTGAATCCTGTGTCAGGAAAGCTGATTTGGGGGTGTCTGGTTTCACTTGATGGGAATTTATTGATCCTCAGATTTTCCTTGTGGTAAAGTCAGAGGCAGTGACGTTGTATTTGTCAATGTTTTCCCAATCCATTTCATGCTAACCGTCCCCATAAACTGTTTCTCTCTACATTCCACAGAGAATTGTGCCCAGCATATGAACTTTCAGAATAGTCATCTCATATCCAAAAGCATCGCCAACATGTGATTTATTTTTCCAGTGCACATTTTCCAGGTCTGGCTATGAGATCAACACTCATTAAATAGTTAAATAACAGCTCAAACTGTGAGAGTTACACTTGCAGGAATTTCTCAACCCACCTTTCCAAAGGCCAAATTTTAAATACGTTTGCCCTGTCTTTTTTTGTGGGTTTTTTTTTCATAAGTGTTGCTTCTGAGGAGCTCTCTGGTGAAACAGAAGCATTTTGACCTTCA
Source organism: Arctocebus calabarensis (assembly GCA_963573935.1). Classification (NCBI taxonomy): domain Eukaryota; kingdom Metazoa; phylum Chordata; class Mammalia; order Primates; family Lorisidae; genus Arctocebus; species Arctocebus calabarensis. The sequence goes on along the minus strand of CAUYON010080970.1, from coordinate 33,307 downwards.
GCAAGAATTAAAATTTGAGGGGGTGGCAATCAACCCCCCCCCCCCCACCCAGTGCCTTGCTAAAAGAGGCTGAAGTAGCCTCTGGAGGGGCTGACTCCACACTCGGGGTAGAAAGGATTCGCAAATACTGAAAATAATTTGCTGTATGTGAGCCTTCATAAAAAAGACAGCCTAATATTTACACATTTCCTTCCACTCAGAGAACTTCAAACATGACCTCCCCTTTTGAGCCGGCCACCTCGAGTTCATTGACTCATCCCTTTCCTCCTGGAGGGGAAGTTCTCACCAAGTCACTCTCCGCCAGCTCTCTCCACAACATCCCCAAACACAGGCCTCTCATTTCCACTCCTCACTCCCTGTTGGGATTCAGTCATTTCTCCTGACTTTTCCTTCCTCTTTATGGCGCACAGAATGGCCAGTGGCTTGAGAGTTCCTTCTGTCAGAGCTGTATCTCAAGAAACAATTCACAAACTGTCCCAGGGGCAATCATGATACCTTCTGTCAAGAACCCACGAGTTCTTTGCGCTCTCTTTAAGGTATTTTATCATAATGTTACCAGTCTAAATCCCCATCCTTTGAACTGTGTCCTATTTTTTTTTTTTAATTACATGAGATGGAGAATGGCTGGTCACCAAATTTGTATCCTTTCCCTGGGTAGAATTGTCCATAGAAACAATTTCTAACTCTCTCCTTTTACCTCTCCGAGCTAAATATCTTTGGTTTCTTTAACCCCTTTTCATACACTTGTCTGATGCCATTCTCCACCATCTCCGTGGTGCTCTGCTCTGTCTCCGTGGACCTGTGAAGCTGCTCATCGAACGCTGTCCTCCCCGAAGGGTCTGACCGTCACTGATTGGTTAGGAGGTGTCCTCCTGGCTGCCTCCTTTGTTATTGCTCCAGCCTTGAATTGGTCTATTGAAAACCACTTTTGGTACATGTCTGACTAATATTTAACTTTTGATATCCAATTCTTTGAACATACACACACACACAACCAATATACCATCGTACAAGTTGCTTCGTCACCTTACCCCAACCCATTCACTTGGCTTTTTCCAAACAGTATGATTTTTGAGATCTCATGCAATCTTTCCCCGTGGCTTTTCCTTGGTTTGAGGCTGTGAGCCTGGTGATGAAGAAGCTCTATCCATGAAATCCCCATCATTACCAGGCTTTTCTGTGTATATACACACTCTAAGCTACCAATGCTATAGGTTTTCTCATTCTTTGCTTAAGGGAACTTAGGAAAATATATAGAGCTATATAATCAATACCAGATTCTCAAATCTTAAGTATGGACATTATTTATTTATTTATTTATTTTGAGACAGAGTCTCACTCTGTCACCCTGGGTAGAGTGCCATGGCGTCCCAGCTCACAGCAATCTCAAACTCTTGGGCTTAAGCGATTCTCTTGCCTCAGCCTCCCAAATAGCTGGGACTACAGGGGCCCACCACAATGCCCGGCTATTTTTTTGTTGCACTTGTCATTGTTTAGCTGGCCTGGGCTGGGGTCGAACCCACCAGCCTCTGTGTATGTGGCTGCTCCCACAACCACTGTGCTATGGGTGCTGAGCCAAGTATGGACATCTTTTAAAAGAAAAAATTAATAAGGTACACATGTTGTTTAATTAAAATGTTATTTAAATATCCATAAGCATAAATCCAAGTATAAAATTCTTATATCTGTAGTTTTTTGTATAGCTATCAAATCAAGATAAATTTATAAATTAAATATAAACCCCAAACCAAAAATTTAAATGAAGTCATTGAATGGGGACAATGAGGTTGTTTTGTTACAATGTAGTACTGTCACTTGATGTGAAAGGTTATTTACTGCAATGGCCAAGTTTCTTTTCAGTTCTGTATTATTTGTTATGTGATTATTCTATTTTCACACCAAATGTTTCTAACCAGATTTCTGCTAAGCGTTCATTTCTGCAGAGCATTAAAATGTCTTTTGATTTTGCTTGACCTGAACACATCAATTCGGGACTAAGTTTTACCTCTGTCCCTTTCTGCATGTCATTTCCATGGTGTCTCATCAGAGTATCAATGTGTGAAGTCACTTATGAAATGAAAGTCTTATTTTATGAAAATGTCTTTTAGCCGAAAATTATTGATGCAAAGCAGAAGCTTTGTTGTTAAGTCAGATGAAATAATTCTACATAAATTCATTGGTGGATCCGGGACACAGGTTATCAATTTGAAAATAGGACAAATTGGGCATTGCCTGTGGCTCAAAGGAGTAGGGCGCCAGCCCCATATGCCAGAGGTGGCGGGTTCAAACCCAGCCCCTGCCAAAAAACCACAAGAAAGAAAAAAGAAAATAGAACAAAAAAAGAAAAATAAAATAGGACAAATGAACCTAGGTAGCTAGAGAAGTTTTCCAGCATATTAACATTTATTTGAAGGCCTCTAGAGTGTTAAAAAACCAACCTAGATATACATTTGTGAATATAAAAATAAGTGCAGATACTGCAATCTGCAGTAATGAATTTGTCATCCCAAGGATCAATTTTTCTTTTTTTTTAGTTACCATGAAATTGTAAAATTTAGAATTTTTCATTAGGAACTCAGACACCCAAGAGATTATGTACATAGATCTTAGAATGAGAGAAATCTAACTTGAGAAAAAAACAAGATGACTGGAGTTGAAAGGAGCCCTTGAAAATATCTAGGGAAGACTAGATCATTTGGTCAAGCCCCTCAGCTTGACTTGAGGAAATAGGGCCCTGAAGAAGTTAAAGGGTCGGTCACAGATCCAGGCCTCCAGATACTGACTGCACATCCTTTTCCACTTTATCCACATTTACAAAGTTGTTTTACATTTTACGAGGTCATGTCCCAGCAATACTTTGAACACACAAAACCTTCTTACTCTCAGGAAATACTGTGATAAGTTACCATACCATATTCATTTACTACAAATGCTATAAAATGTTAGCACCTCAGTCCATTCAGATGATTCTTTGATAAATATCCATTTATGACGACTGTATTTACTAATAACCTCCATGTAAACTAACACTTTATTCGTCATAAGGTTAGGTCTTACTAGTTTCTAAGATTGCCTAGGGTTTTAAAGTGATTTTAGGTACCTATCATCCTAAAGAGATGCTATGGTCTAAATGTGTCCCTGCTCCCCCAATTCATATGTTCAAACTTAACCCTCAATGTGATGAGAGGGCCTTTTATTAGGAGGGGTGGATTAGGAAGGGATTAGGTCAAGAATGGGATTAATGCCCGTAGAAAAGAGGCTTTACACAGCATTCTACACTTTTGCCCTCTGTCTTTTCTGCCATATGAAGACACAGCTACAAGGTACCATCATGGAAGCAGTAGGCAAGGCTTCACCAGACACTGAGTCTGCAGGCACCTTGATCTTGGACTTGCCAGTGTCTAGAACTGTGAGAATGAAATTCCTGTTTAGAAGTTACTCAGTCTAAGTCTTTTGTTATAGCAGCAGGCATAGACAGAGACAAAGACCTACCTTAATAGCATTCCTTCTCAAACTGTTCTCTTTCTCTCTCTGTCTCTCTCCTCCCCACTTTGTCATCTCAGGTTTTTGAAATGGAGTATAAATTTAATGTCTCCATTTCTTAACCTTCCATTCTTTCAGTAACCTCTGTTCTTCTGTTTTCGTTACTCCTTGAAATTGTCCCATCAAAGGCCACCCTGGAACCTTAGTCACCACATCTAGTGAATTATTTATGTATTGTGCTACTTGGCCTCCTATGGGATGTAAGCTACCTCCCTCTTAAATCTCTTCTTTCATCGCTTTTCCAATGCTGCCCTCTCCTTTGTCCAGCTGCTCCTCTGACTGCCCTTTCTTTGTCTTATCCGCTTTCTTTTCCCAACCTAATAAACACCAATATTCCTTTAGATTCTACCATTATTCTTTTTCTTTCTTTTTCACACATCATCTCAACAGTGGTTTCATGTGGTTGCATGTACAAGTGATGCCCAAATATATCCCTATAATCTATCTCTTTTCTCTGGTCCTGATAAGTATTTCTGGAATACTTAAACATTTAAGATAAAAGCATAGGATTCTAAGCCTGCAAAAAGCTTGGGATGTAATAATACTGTTTTCTATATGGAAGGAAAAGGAAAAATAAAATGAAGGAAAAGGGAATTTCAAGGTGGGGACAGTCAACTGTTCCAAATGCCATGGTCACATCAAATGAGATAAGAATGAAAGTATTCCTTAGACTTAGATTTTTGAAGGTCACTGAAATCTTGGCAAGAGCAATTTGGGATCAAATCCAGGTTGAAATTGGTTAAGGAATGACCTAAAAGAGAAGAAATACAGGCTGTGGATATAGAACAACTCCAGCAACTTAGCTGTGGAGGAGAAAAAAGAGAAAGGGGAATCTGGGGTGTGAGGAGGGGAATATTTTATTGGCTACAGAGCAGGTGCCAGGGAGAAGAGGTAAAAGATAGGAAAGAGGAAGTCAAATGCTTGACCAAATATTATGTACTAATGAGGCTTAGGCAGGACAAGAACTACCTCTTTCATTGACCGGGAGGCCTGGGCATGAGGGCAGACTGAGGGAGTAAGTAAGTATTCAAAACAATTCACATCAAATGGTCATTTTTTTTTTAATTCAAAATACGAAAATAAGAGAGAGGATCACCTTCCGAGGAGAGAGATTTGAGAGTTGAGATCAGAAAAGGATCTGACCAGGCTCCACAATTTGTTTTAGTCCATCCTACAACCTGTTTCTGGAGAGAGACTTCTAAAATACAAATCCAGTCATAACACTTTTGGGTTCCCAGATTCCCACAAGATAAAACCCAACTCTATAGCTGTTCTTCATAGAGTCTTCCATGTTATAGCTCCCACCTGAGTTCCAGCTCATCAACACCACCTACCCGTCTCCACCCGGGGCTTTAATGTCATCATTATTTAAACATGCCACATGCCAGAACTCTCCACCTTGGTAACTTCACTTCTCTGCCTGGAAGACCTTCCTCAACCCTGCAAAATTCAGTATAAGAGTTTCTTCTTATTCCTGGATTTATCTTACTTTTTCTAACCCATTTTCCCTTTACCCCAGTGCCATCTTTTATTTATTTATTTTTAAACTGTCACTCTTAGATATTTCCATATACATGTCTCAAGTCCCTTTGAGGCCTATGCTTCCATTCCATTAATTTAATTAACTAGCCAATGAGTATGTACTCTGCAAAATATAATCTGTAACTTCAAGGAGCTCTAGGGAAACAGGCAGCCATAATTCAGTGTAACTTGTGCTATAAAGAACGGCTGGCCACGTCGTGGCAAGCTGAAAGTGGCAAGAGAAGAAGAAGGTGAGGGTCAAGGTGGCCACTGAAGGCTTCATGTATGCAAACCCGTGCTTCTGCTCCTCAGATATGGAGTTCCACAGTCAGTTCCATGAAGCCTAGGTGGCCTTGTCCAGTAGGGTGTCCCCAGAATGCCACCCATTGACTACCACAATATGCCTGCTCTATAAGGTCAAATTGGTCCTTGTATTGAAAAAGACATTGTACAACTTCTTACTTTCATGAACTTATGGACTCCTAATGTGATCCATTTTTATATAGAAAGATTAATTAGTCTTTCTAATGTTTTTGACCCTTCTTAAAATATCTGTCCATGGCTATTGAGAGAGTTCTTTTCTGATGCGTGCCATCCTGAAAGTCCAGTCCCTCCTGCTGTCAGCACAGATGCCTGATTCTTGCCCTGGCTCCCTGTTTCCCTAAATCCCTGACTCAGCTTCTCTATCACGAGGGCCCAGCCAAGGGCAAATTCCTCTTCTGTGCTCACCACCATGCATTTGGCTTCTTCCTTCCTTCAACTGTCTGTCAATGCCAATAACTTGCTGTTAAATTGCCTAGAAATGACTGTGATCATTGTGCAGGACTTCTTGAAAAAATCAAACAGAAAGAAAGAAAAATCGTGCTTTTTCCTTTCAAGGTGGTCCTCAACCATCACTGTTTGGAGCTCAGTCTAGCACGACTTCTGCTTTATATATTTGGATTGCTAAACAAAAGAGTCGTTATCTCTTTAACTCAAAATCATGATTTTTCTGTAAACCATTCTAATCTCAGCTTTACTGGCAGATGGGCTTACCCCTAAAATAAAACTAGCTTCACGCCTACCCATTTTGTCTGTTTAAATCTTTTATAAGTGTATGAAAGGCTAGGAGTTGCAATTTTCACATGCTCTGTGATTACTTGTCACAGAAGTTTCTAGAGTTGAAATAGGCAGCTGTAAAATATTCACCAGCAAAGTCTTCAACACCTGGTGTCATGGCTATCAACATCTTGCCTACCCTGGCAATGTTTTCTTTGAACCTGGGAGTTCCAGGCCCCCTGTACCCATCTGACCACACCCCCCCATGAGGGCCCTAGATGCTGTCTTCAGGTGAGAATCAGACTTTCTCCTGCGGTAAAGCCCTCTTTCTTTCTGATCATCCACATCTTTCAGACTGTTTGTAGGTACTCTTTTCCTCCCAAGACTAATTTTCAGCAAGAAGAAACTCTTATTTTAAAATTCCCTCCTTACCAAATAGAAGTACATTCAGAACAGCAATATTTCTTGGAGTGCAGAGGTGAGAGTTCAAAACTCGTAAGGGAGTAACAATAGAGGGTCACTGGGGAAGGTGGGATTGGAGAGTTGTTTTGTTTCCTTGATACGGATATGCAACTTTGGTATTCAACTGGATTTTTCTTAGGACAACAGAAAAGAAGTTAGAACCACCACCTTCTCAGCTCTTCCCCCAGACAGGCACTGGCCTTTCCTCTAAATAAATGTTTGTCAAATATTTTAATCATACTCTTTGAAGAGATGCCAAATGATCCATCCAAAGAACCGAATGTCTTGGTTCCCTTGCTTGGTAGTAACAGATAGCTCAGAACTCATCACCTCCTCAGACCAGTGTGTTGCTTTTCCTCTAGTGCTTCCCCTGGTCATTGCCAGCACTCAGCCTCATCAGTCACTGCTTTGATGACATGTATCCTCCCAAAGTCTTCTCGAGTTTTCCCTCTTTTGATTTGGCCTTCTACTTCTGAGAAGTATTTCTTGGTAAACTCTCTGCCAAAACATACTTAATAAAACTGAGCCGTGAACCATTTCAGGGTCCCCCTCTGTATGACCCACTGTTCAGAGAAGGGTCCCATTTTCTTCCGGCGGAAGGTGGTAAACATATGGAATTCGTTACCAGCAGGGTTGGTTCGGGCTCTTTCCGATCCCTACGCCAGTTCCCTAACCATGACAAAACATTCCCCACAATCTCATCATGACTCATTTTTATTTTAAAATAACCTCTGGTGTGGAATGTTGTCAAGGCTCTTTGAAAGGTTAAAAAAATTATGTCCGTGTGCTTATGGGCCCCCTCAGAGAATTCTAGCAGATTAAGCATATTGTCTCCTAAGAGAAACCATCAGCTATGTTCGCAGAATAGCCCATGACTGCCCTGGAATTTAAGAACATGAGTTTATTTAAACCGTAATGCGTGTTCTTCATTGTGAAAGGGATGGAACGCAGTATAAAGGCCTCATCTTTTACCAGCTTAAAATCAAGTCAGAAGGGCTAAAAGAAGTAACAAAATCATAATGAACAAAATGATGCATTCGTGTGGTGGTGACTGAAACCGCAAAGGGAGTTCAGAACAGAAAGAAAGAAATGCATTTGCAGGAAGATGGGAGAATCTTTAGAGGAGAGAGCCCTTGAGTTGAGCCTTGACACTCAACTCCCTTTATAGAGACGGGGAGAAGGGAAGCCTGCAGAGAGCCGCCAGGCATTCCAGAAATAAAATCAGGAGAGACCTCTGAGTGAACTCAGGGGTAGAACTACCTGATTGGAGCAGAGGAGGCAGGGGAAGGACAAGTTGGGAGGAACTAAATCAAGGCAAGCCTGGAGCAGTCAGACAGGAGGGTGAGAATTCGACGTGATGAATGGTAAATAGTTATCAAGAGGGTCTGAGCCTATTAAGAATCTAATATGACAAAGAAAATAAGGTGTCTAAGAGCATGAAATGGAAACAGTTTATTAAAGAACTATGAAGGCAAGCCAACATCGAGGAGTTTTTCTTAAAATTATATTAGGATAGAGTGAGCATAAATGAAGATAGGATTGAAAGACCGCAGGAGGGAGAAATTGAAGAGGCAAGGAATGGGGGGGTTGGGATTTTTCTATTTCAGATTAATATGAGGTTACAAAACCATTAGGTTACATAGTTTGCATCTGTTAGGTTAATATCTGAGTTCTAGCTGTGTCTTTGACCCAGGAAATGTGCCACATACCCGTGCAGTGTACCCACTGGGCGGGAGACCACCGAACCTCTCTCCCCCACACTTGAATCCAACTGAGTTTGTCTCTCATGTGTCCTATCGATTTTAATTTGCCAGCTTCAATTTAGTCCTGAGTCCACGTGATGGATGTCTCTCCATCGCTGGGATACTTTGCTTACAGTCCATCCAGGTTGTTACAAAAGATGCAAAATCTCTATCTTTTTATGGCTGAATATTATTTCACAGTGTACATATACCACAGTTTATTAATCAATTCCTTGAAGATGCAGGAAGGTGAATAATGAGGTGAGTTCTAAAGGAATCACTGTTGTTACCAAACTCCATATTAGTTTTTTAGGGCGGCCATAACAAGGTGGCTTTAAACCGTCAGTCTCCAACCTTTTCGGCACCCAGGACAGGTTTCATGAAAGACAATTTTCCACACATCAGGGTGTGTGCAGGTGGGGGATGATTCAAGCACATTACATTTGTCATGACTTTATTTCTGTTATTATTATTACATTGGAGTATATAATGAAGTAATTACACAAGGCACCATAATGCAGAATCAGTGGGAGTCCTGAGCTTGTTTTCCTGCAACTCGATGGGCCCGTCCTGTATTTGCACAGGGAACCCGCCAGCACCGGCGTCCCACCTCAGCTGCACTCAGATCCTCAGGCATTAGATTCTCACAAGGAGCCTGAAACCTAGATTGCCCGCGTGTCCAGTTGACGGTAGGATTCCTGCCCCTGTGACAATGTAATGCTGCTGCTGACCTGATGGGAAGTGGAGCTCAGGTGGCAGCGCCAATGCGGGGAGATGCTGTCAGTACAGATGGAGCTTCACTGCTTACGCTCCGCTGTGCAGCCCAGTGGCTAATAGGCCACAGACCTAAGCAGTCGGCAGCCTGGACAGCAGCTTTAAAAGACAGAATGCATTCTTTCACAGTCACGGAGGCTCCAAGTCCAAAATCAAGGTGCGAGCAGGGCCGTGATCCCTCTGACGGCTCCAGGGAAGCATCCTCTGCGCCTCTTTGGCTCCTGGTGTGGCCGGCAGTCTTTGGCATTCCTTGGCTTGTGTCAGCTTAACTGCAGTCCCTGCCTCTGTCTGCACTCGGGCTGTCCCCACCCCTTGTGCCTGGGTCTCTGTGCGCCTTCTCCTCTTCTTAAACAGACAACAGTGTGTCAGGTTTGGGACCCACAGTAACCAGTATGACAGCTTCGTAACGATTATAATTACATCAGCAAAGACCTTATTTCCAAATAAAGCCCCATTCTGAGCTTCTAAGTGGACATGATTTGGGTGGAATATTATTCAGCTCGGTGCTCATAGTAAAATCCAGGAATCCATGGAGGTATTCGCCTAAGGTCCTGAGGAGAAGAGTCTCTTCCTGGAGGATTCAAGGGGAAGTGCGAGATGATTCAGGGAGTGAAAGGGAGGGGAGAGTCGCTGGTCAGCTGCGAAGCAGGGCAGGAAGCTTCTGGTGAGAGGGGGCGACGGCTATAGAGGTGGAAGTAGCAGTTGGATAGGAACGGGGGGCCTGGAGTCATCACCGTGGAGAGAAGAGGAGAGAGGCAGAAAGTGCTGATGCCTCCCCGGGGGGCAGAGCAGGCTGGAGGCACATCTCCGAGTCAGGTGATCAGAGGATTTTTGCTTCCTCTAACATTGTTTCTCATTTTTTTTTAATTTTTTACAGACTTTACTGTTAGAGTTCTCATGTACCCTCTGCACCCCCCTGCCAGTTCTTTAGCTACCAACATCCCCCACTAAATTGGGGTATATGTTACAATCCGTGAACTTATATTGACACATCATCATTCAAAGTCCATAATTCATATTAGTTTTGACTTAGGGGGAAAAAAACCTAAGAACATAGAATGTTTTTTCTCAATTTGAGCTTTCATCTAAACAGGGTAATACAGCTCAGTGAATGTATCGACTCTAGGCTTTCAGTGTCCTATATTTGGGAAAATAGTTTTTATTTTGTGAGCAAAAAAATGCAAATTCAGTTCAAGAACCCAGTATTTGTTCACATACACATACACACACACACACACATGCACACTGGACAATTAGGAAGGACACATTAATTGAGCTCCTAAAAAATAAGACAAGACAACATGGCACTCAATTGAATTATTTTTATAAAATTTGCAACAGTATTTTGAAAAGGGTTGGGAGGAAACTTAAAACATTTCTGGAAAAGTTTCTGACTTCTGATTCTAGGTTCAGAGCTCTATTCAGTTGATCTGTTAATTTATAAAGGGAAAACTATACAGTTGGAACCTTATTGCAGGAATTGCCTTCAAACAGGCCATAGCTGGGTGTCATGGCTCATGCCTGTAATCCTAACACTCTGAAAAGCTGAGGGAGGTGAATTGCTTGAGCTCAGGAGTTTGAGACCAGCCTGAGTAAGAGAGGGACCCCGTCTCTGCTAAAAATAGAAAAACTGAGGCAAGAGGATTGCTTGAGCCCAGGAGTTTGAGGTTGCTATGAACTATGATACCAAGGCACTCTACTGAGGGCAACACAGTGAGAGTTTGTCTCAAAAAAACAAACAAACAAAAAAAAACAAGTGCCCATGGAAAGAGCAGGGTCTTTGAAGCCAGAAAATTCAGAAAATCTCAGTTAGAATCTAGACTCTTATCTTACTGACTGCATGATTCAATTTTCTCATTAAAATAAAATTAATAATTCCTATCTTATAGGTCTATTGTGACGATTCAATAGAATGATTTGGTGTGTTTTAGTAAAATATAGGAACAATTATAGTAACTATTACTATGATTTCTCAAGACTAGATCATATGTTTTCTTCATGTTTTTGATGTTTCTAAAATGCAGATAAATTTTATTCCATTGATGTCAAAAGAACCTTGTCGATTTCCCAAAGAGACAGTTCTAATCAATTGGTATCTCTTATTACCTACATACCTGCAAAGCAACCCCTGCCTAAATGTTATTTACTGAATTGATATTGCATTTAAAGCTTCATATGGGATTGAAATTTCACCTAAATTTTGATTCCAAATTGTGGCTTAAAGCATCTGCACAAAGCTAAAATCATTATGTGACACAGAAAGTCATTTGCATTTTTCAAACCTTTTTAATTGGAAATAAGCTGTTATTTCCCAAGCAACCCTGCACTTGTGCACCCCTGGGAGTGAGGGCATCTGCCAGCTTTGTACCCGTCAGCTTCATCCAGCTCATCCCAGTCCAGGCCTGTGGTGGCAGGAGTGGGCAAAGGGGAAAATCAGACCACTACGCAGATCTCAATGACAGCCTTAGTCACAGGGAGTTCTGGAGCTAGCTGTAGCTTCAGCACAGTTGCCTGCTATCCGGACGGCCAGGCCAGAGCCTCATACTCGGGGGACCAGTCACTGGATTTGCCTTGGGCAGCACAGCTCCCTGCAGCCTCCCTGTGAGGGCCAGAGTGTCTCTGACAGCCCCACCAGCCACAGAACAGCACTTCACTGACAGGGACTGGGCCGGACATCACCTCACAGCATCCTCTTCCCTGTCTAACATATGAATTTACTTCTTTATCTAATTTTCTATCTAGATTGCTAGCTCCTTTAGGGCAAGGATTTTGGTCTCATTTTTCAGGACTATATACGCCTCTATCTCCCAAAACCATAGTTCCTGCTACATAGTGGATACAAGGCAAATACTTAAAAATATCTTAAGTTCTTTTATTTACTGGCTGAAAGAGAAAAAAGGACTCATTTCCTTCAGCCATCAACCAAACTCTGAACTCAGACCTGGAATGGGCTTTCTATTGGGCCAATTCTCAGCCTTGAAAACTCATGTTCCCTATTGAGAAAGATAAATATCTCACAGCTTTTCTAAATTTTGTATTAAAAACACATTGAAATTTTTTCAATATGATGACATTTTTTCAACTTTTGATTTTTTTTTATTTTTTAAAACTCACTCTTCCCTCTTCCTGATAAGTTGCGGGTGGAAGAAAGGAGGAAAATCCTCCCTGAAGTCAAGTTGCTGATCTGTCCAGAACCTTCACTTGGGGAGGGAGTAGGGGGCAGGAAAGGGAAGGTCTTACCCAAGAGCACATCTCGTTAAGCATAGGCTGGGTAAGGACCAGGGCACTCACCTTCCTTCTGTCCACTGGGTCTGGCATCCCCAATCAGCTCCAGTAAATCATTGCTATTTTCCAATAGCCAAGCATTGTGGCGGGAGCCTGTAGTCCCAGCTACTCGGGAGACTGAGGCAAGAGAATCACTTAAGCCCAAGAGTTTGAGGTTGCTGTGAGCTGTGATGCTACAGCACTCTACTGAGGATGACATAGTGAAACTCTGTCCCCCTCCCCCCAAAAAATGTCATTGCCATTTCCCCAGCTATTTTCATATGTTTAGGGCACATGCAGGCAGCTCTCATGAGTATTTTAAAGCCTCCCACAGTAGTAAAGACACCAGCTCTCCTGGAGATGTGTAAATTCACTAGCACAGCTGGTTCACCCATGTTTTCCTCCTTATACTTTTGAATAGGAACAAGGAGGAACAGGTTGATCCTACAATGTTCCTATTACTGGGACCTAAGTATAAAACTGTCCTAAATAACAAGGTCACTATGGGATCCAGTCTGCCATCACTATCTGCCAAACTCCAACACCAGGACCTAAACTCAAGTCACCCTAAAAATGTAAGAATTAAACTTAAAAAGCCTCATGGGTTTTTTGTGCACTTTACTGCAGGTATGTTTATATGTATAAAATGTGGGTTTCTAAAAACGATCTGTAGTTTAACTGCCTATGTCACATACAAGCATTAGGAATGAATGGAAATCCCTTGTCATTCAAGTGGCGAAGCTGGATTCCTGGTACCAAATTAAAAGTAGACATTTAGTTCAGTTTAAAAAGATCCTACTTGGCGGTGCCCGTAGCTCAGTGGGTAGGGTGCCAGCCACATACACCCAGTATGATGGCTTTGAACCTGGCCCAGGCCAGCTAAACAATGACAGCTGCAACAACAACAAAAAATAGCCGGGCATGTGGCAGGTACCTGTAGTCCCAGCTACTTGGGAGGCTGAGGCAAGAGAATCGCTTAAGCCCAAGAGTTTGAGGTTGCTGTGAGCTATGATGCCTCAGCACTCTACAGAGGGTGACAAAGTAAGACTCTGTCTAAAAAAAAAAAAAAGACCCTACTTTCACTGCCTTTGACCTCAAGGGTTCATGTATGACTTTTCTTTTGTTTCTAGGAGGTTATGTATGTTGTTATTTTTGACATTAGCTAGCTTTTGTAAAAATATTTCTTTCCTGTAATTCAGTTGATCCTGCACTCAATGCAAAAATGTACACAAAAGAAAAATACACACTGAGGTAAATCCTAAAACTAAATTCATATGTGTGCTTTGGTCGGGGGGTTGATATCAAAATTAAAGATATTAACCATAATTAGTATGGTTTTGGCTAAGCACTCTTAAAAACTTAACTATGCCAGGTTTTTATTGCCATTATTAGGAGTGAACTTTGCACACAAAGGTTAAAGTATAAACTTTTGTCAGCCAATCTGGGTCTGAAATTCTGTTGTGCCGTGTGCCAGTTCTGACGTTGGGAAGTTAATTAGCCTTTTTGCTCCTCAGTTTCTCATCTGAAGATATGGTGATAACATCTAAATCATGGAATGTTGGCAAGGATTAAGTTAAATGAGCTAATTTAAATAGATCATTTAGCACAGCCACATCTGGTATATCATAATCACACAAATACTTTCATTATTATTATCATCATTATTACATTTTTCATAATTATTCCATGAGCTTCTTCTCCTTTTCTCTAAAAAATAATATTTTCCCAAAAAGTAATTTTTACAGCAATTCCAGGAGTAGCCACCAGAGTTTCAGTAAAAAAGGCAGGTCCTCCATATACTTTTGTTTTATAAATAGAACATGCCATACCACTCATTTATTCAATTACTGTTGGTTGTGTTGTTATTAGGCATAAAACAATACATGATCTCAATCCAGGACACCTTTTCCCACTTTTAGTTTTCTGTCTTTTAAAGGATGCTGTATCTCTAAGGGACTACTTCCAGAGGAACAGTGTCATGTTGGTTCATGTGCAGTCTGACAGGTCTCTCTCAGGATAAAGAGTGGTGACGTGTGTCAGATCTCTGTCAAGCAGCAAATTAGTTCTGTGATTTCAGGCAAGTCATTTCACCCTCATGGGCTTCAATTTCCTTGAAAAATGGTCTTGCAATTAGCCTAGAAGTTGTTCACCATTTTGGTGAACTGGACCCATGAATGGATCTAACAATATCACCAACCCCTCTCCTAAACATGAACATATACATACAAACTCATAATTAACTTTCCATTTCAAAAGGCTCCTGGCCCTCCTTGAAGCCCATCTGTGAACCTTAAAGGTCCATGGGCCACAGATAAACAATCCTTGGGCTAGAATAAAGCTCTATGTTTTATCATTTTGAAATCTTAGACCACACTATCAACACATAATTTTTTACTACCAGGATTAAAGTCTCTTTCTAGATAACATATCAGTCCACACCTCCAGAATTATAATTCATCTTCTATCACTTTCTGTAATGGTCTTTTATCACCCCAAAGATGCTGATAGCAATATAATATCTTAGGGACAAATGTGCTGTCAAAACCCTTGTATAGATGGTAAGTAATCACTTAACTTTAACTCCATGGAAACCTAATTAAGAAACTTCACCTGGGCACTCTAGCATCCAAAGAGATTACCAGAGGGAGAAGTTATGTTTATGTTCTTTGGCCTCCAATCTTTACACTCAGTTATTCCACCAGAAGAAGTATGTTATTGTCTTTTTATGTGAAAAAGCAGCCAAGGGAAAAGTGAAAGTATTTCTGACCACAAAATGTTTTAAATTGGAAAAGATAGAGTTGTGGGTGTTAAAAAAAGAAGAATTCACCTAAGAGACCAGACGCTAAAAGCATATTCGTATTTCAAAATGATGCTATTACAGTGATCCTTGTTTTATAGACCAGTTGAACTGACCTCACAGGTCAGAATAATCCAACCTCCCACATACCACACTGTGACACAACATAACCTCTTATACACACATACACACAATTGACAATACCTGAGTTCAAGTCAAAGCCCTGCTGTAAGGGAACATCATAGGCAGATTTCTGAAATGACATCCAATGACCTTCACCCATGTATAACCTCCTCCCTGAATGTGGGCAGAATCTGTGAATATGAATTCATGCATTGCTCAGTCAAGGAGATGCGTTCTGAGACAAGCATTGTTAGATGATTTCATCCTTGTGTAGCCATCACAATCCAGGTGATATAGCCTACCACACACATACCCTATACAGCCTGGCTGGTCGTATAGAGCACATGATTGTACTGAATGCTGCATGCAATTTTAACACAATGGTAAGCATTTATGTATATGAACATATCTAAACATAGAAAAGTTACAGTAAAAATACAGTATTACAGTTTTATGGTATAACATACACAATTCATTACTGACTAAAAAGTCATTATATGGCACGTGATTGTAATGAGATATCATTCCCCCAGTTATGGTACATCATATGGAAAAGGAGATTTTTCAGATATGATTAAGTGCCCTCATCAGTTGTTCTTAAGAGAGACAGCTTATCCACTTGTGCCTGACTTTATCACGTGAGCTCTATAAATCTAGTTCTAGAGATCAGAGAGAAAGGAAGTCACAGATCTGAAGCAAGACAAGGCTTCACTGTGCTATACCATTACTGGCTTAAAGATGGAGGGAGCCACATGGCAAGGAATGTGGGTGGCCTCTACTGGCAGCAGCCCCCCCAGCTGACAGCAAGCAAATAAATGAGGACTTCAGTCTTACAAACTCAAGTAACTGAATTCTGCTAACCAAGAGAATGAACTTGCAAAAGGATTATTCTTCAGGGTCTCCAGAGGAGCAGTCATCCCCAACAATATCTCCATTTCACCCTTGTGAGGCCTAAACAGAGACTCCAGCCATGCTGTGAAGAACTTCTGACCTACAGAACTGTGAGCTAATGAAAGAGTACTGTTTTCATCTGCTAAAGTTGTTGTTACCCAGCAACAGAAAACTAATTCAAGTTTGTTTGTAATTTGATTCTTAATAGTCAAGCACATGGAAAAGAAAACTATATCTTCCTCCCTTTAAAAGACAAATTCACATATACTCAGGCTATGCCTCATTTGTCTAAGTAGTCGAATAAAGCTATTTATTGACCTTAAGAACTGCATGTAAAAGAATGAGTAAAATATTAAGATTCTTTTTAACATTTTAAAAATCAGTTTAGACTATTAGAGCAGCAGTAAGTGTAACATTTCAAATGACTTGCTTTAACTCTGACAGGAACATCATAATATACTAATATACACATAGGTAATTTATTTTTGTAACAATTTTTATAATCAATTGGCAGTATGTATTTGATAACTTTCATCTAATAACATGTGACATCTCACAAATGAAATTTTAATGGTTTTTTTAAGTGGTTCTCAATACATTAATTGAACGATACACTGAATATTGCATTGAATTGTGAAGTTTGGGGTATGCTCATTAATTCACCACGTATTTATTGAGCATCTACTATATGCTAGACATGCTCTTAGGTTTTTCATACATAAAGATTAGAAAGAAAAATAAATGTGAGGTAAGGAGCTTACAGTCTAATGAATAATCAACATATAATAATTATGCATATATTATTATACATATGTAATCACATATATGTAGTTAGACTAAACGTTTCTTATATACCACATATATGAAGTTATTTTTTCTCTTTAGGAATAAAGTCATATACCCTCTGCTATATATTATCATACCACAAATAACATTTAAAGACAGTTACCAGAGTTCAGAGTAACTAAAACTCAATGCCCAAGTCTCAGTCCAAGCCCTACTACTGGGCTCACAGGGCACCAATGTCAGCAGCCGTTCCCAGCCAGCCTTCTGTCTGTACTCCAGCCCATAGCCAACTTCTCTGCTAGCTCCTGGCTGGCTAGTCAACAGAAGAACATATATCATGTGTTTGGACATGAAGACTATCTGCCAAAGAAACTGTAAAGGATTTCTGGGGCTTGGAAATGTAGCACTGACTGTCACAACTCAGCATCTTTCTCTTCTCATTAAGGCTCCTTGCAACAGGACTACTGTTTGAGACCACCAAACCTGGGGTACCAGCTACTTTGTTCGTTCAAAGAAACAATCATTTCTTATTTAAGTTCAAATGGTTAGGATTGTTACATCTGCCTATAGTAAACACATGACAAGGAAAGAGTGTGCACTTGACCTGGAGGATTGGGGGTGTATGAGACAGGGAGGGCCTGACAGCCAGGAGGGGTTCAGGGAAAGAGCCACGTGGTCTACACATGGCATGTGCAGAGGTCAGAAAGAAGGCCACAGATTTTTTTTTTTTTAACCAAAAAAAGAAAGAAAAGAAAAGAAAAGAAAAACCCAGTAGGGATCATGGCATAGTTTAGAAGAGAGCAACTTATGGGATTTGCCAAAACTCAGTATTATTAATTTACTGAGTAATCAATTTGCCAATTTTTCAGTTTATCAAAAACTTAATTTAACTTTCTCCAAATACATTAGCTAATCATTTCCTATAAATGGTGGCAACAGCCTTTAATGATTTTTGTTTTGTTATTAGTCTTTTTTCAGTTGAAGCAATTTGAAATTCAGAAGAAATGCTTATTTCCCAAATCATAAATCCAAGATAGTTAAAAAATACAGAAACTGGCTAGTCATTGATAGTTGAGTTAAATGAATTTGGTGACATTTTACTAGTAACTAAGAGAAACCTGTGTTTATATATGATTTTAAGTCACTTTATCTTTTTGTTTCCTATACATGATGGCCATAAAGTTAGTGTGTAATTTAAATATTTCTGTATTTTAGATATCTTGGATTTATGATTTAAATATGGCCACCCTATATTTCTCCCAGCTGTTACAAGATTGATATCTATCATTTACTTTGGAATTCACATATGAACCTTGTTTCAATGAGGAAGTCTCCAAATGAGAGAAACTCTGCCTCCTGCTAGAAATGCTAAAAATAATAGTTACTCAACAGTTACTAGCCTCTCTTGTAGCTAGGGCAAGGCAACATGAATTGCTTAAAAATTTAGAAAGTGATATAAAAATGATTTTTTGAAGCCCCTTAAGTTTTATTATCAAAGAATTTAAAATATCCTTTCTCTAGAGTTTTTCATGGTTCACTATTGTTATTCAGATAACAGAGATGCTTTCCCTGAAACCCTCCTCCCCAGGGTGGGGAAAAACTAAAAAAGTCACAAAAACAAAAGTCACTAAGAAAACTAAGAAAGTCTAAGAAACTAAGAAAGTCACAAAAACAGAAAGATAAAGGACTTTTTGCTTAAAAAGTCCTTTTCACCCTATACCAGATTAAATGAATAGGTGGATAAACTATAATTGTGAAATTGAATTTCCACTCCTTAAAACACCACTATGAAAACGATGAAATGAAAACCACCGAACTAATACCTTGCAGAAATCATCAGAAGCTATTTAAAAATCCCATCTGGGATCGGCACCTGTGGCTCAGGCTAAGGCTCCAGCCATGTACACCTGAGCTGACGGGTTCGAATCCAGCCTGGGTCCACCAAACAACAATGACGGCTGCAATCAAAATATGGCTGGGCGTTGTGGCGGGCGCCTGTAGTCCCAGATACTTGGGAGGCGGAGGCAAGAGACTCACTTGAGCCCAGGAATTGGAGGTTGCTGTGAGCTGTGATGCCACAGCACTCTCTCCATGGTGACAGCTTGAGGCTCTGTCTCAAAAAAAAAAAAAAAAAGATAATAAAAATCCCATCTGATATAAACTGCCATAAACTTTATAAATAGTTTTTTTAAAAAAACATATATTTTTAAAAATTAGTGTTTTCGGTATCTTTAGGTTTTCTGGTCAAATTCATTCCCGTGAATCAACTTATGGTGACTTTTTCCTAAAACTGAAAGAAGGTAAGAAGTGATAGGTACAGCTGTGCACTAGGACCAGATTATGGCTTCTCTTAGCCCCTCCAGGGAGTCTGGGCATGATCCTGAGAGCATCTGGGAATCCCTCAAAGGAAATTAACTTGGTCTGGTTGTATTTTAGAAAGATCTGACCGCAGTTCGATAAACTTTATAGAAGGTATATATGGAGTGAGGTATCAGAGAGATGGTGAAGTCCTTGATCTTTTTGTTTTTGTGACTTTCTTAGTTTTCCAACAGCAATCCTAGAGTAACTAGGGAGAGGATGGAGAAAAGAAAGACAAAGAGGCCCGTGTTTTCCCCTGTTTTACACAAAGAAGTGGCACTAGCTATAGCAATGGGCACCTTTTTATACTTGTTTCTACATATTCTTGCTCGACCTTCAGTGATAAAAGCAAGAATGACTATTTCTCCACTAGGAGAGCTTCTTGCATGAGTCTCCTATTACTTATGAACATTGCACTCAGCTACTGAAATACTCCCTTCTAATGCCCAGCATTCCTCAGACGACCATTCCATAATTTGCCATCTGTAGCTAAATTCTAGTGAACAGCTCTCCCAGAGTTTCTCAGGCTGAGATGAACCAAAGTATGTTTCTTTGGCTCATCAGCAGCAGTTTCACCTGAGATTCTCTTTAAAAATGTAAATTCCTGGGCCCTAAGCCCGCCCTACTGAATCTGAATGTGTGGGGTTGAGACTGAAAGGTTTGCATTTGAATGAGCTCTCTCTGTAATTGTTAAGCACACTAAAGTTAGAGAACTACCACCCCAGCTATCTGGGACGGTGGTTCCCTAACTGGTGATGAGCTGGAATCACCTGTATTGAAAACACCTGACTCAATGACGCCTAAGGATCAGGTAGATTGAGCCTGAGGCTCTGGGTTAGTATTTTAAGCAGTTTTGTGAGTCCCACAGAAATCAGTGATTTCCCATGATAGCGTTGATCCCTCTCCTGCAACTGGTCCATGAGAAAAGACAGGCCTTCCCAGAGTCCTTCTTCTCTCTGGACACAATGATATCTAATCCATTAATTATTCACTGCTGTTGGAACAGTAGTGACGGAAAAGCTGAAAGATGTTCTAGCAGCTAGAATTCACCACAATCCTGGAGAGATTTTATCCATGTTCACAGATAGCCTGAATACATTATAAATTTTTTTTTTTTTTGAGACAGAGTCTTACTATGTCATCCTTGGTAGAGTGCCGTAGTGTCACAGCTCACAGCAACCTCAAACTCTTGGGCTCAAGCGATTTTCTTGCCTCAGCCTCTCAAGTAGCTGGGACTACAGGCACCCACCACAATGCCCAGCTATTTTTTGTTACAATTGTCATTGTTGGTTAGCTAGCCCAGACCAGGTTCAAACCTGCCAACTTTGGTATATGTGGCTGGCGCCGCAACCACTGTGCTATGGGCACTGAGCCCGCTGTAAAATTCTTGAAGGCTTCAGCTTAAATATAGTCTTCCCTGACTGAGGAAGGGGGGACCAAAAACAAAAACCCTTTCTTTTCCCAAAATGATAACAGAAGTCAGTTACAATTAATGTAGGATTAAAACATCATTTTTCAATATGTCAATATCCTGGTTATCTAATGGCATTTCAGAGGCAGAAGCAGACATCTTCACAGCATTGAATGGAATTTCAGGCTAATTATTATTGACTGACATGAAAAATAGATACAATTCTAAGTGCCAAAGAAAAGCCAAAGCTTGAGAGGGGCTGTAAACAATGGAGAGCGATTTGCTATCAGCTAAAGATGATTAATTCTCCTAGAGACTAATAAATAAAGATAACAATATGTTGTATTATGCTTAGCACGTCTGGTACTTCAAAACCCGTCATCAAAGCACCAAGTGAAATTTGAGCCGGCCGTGCCTAACTGGAGAAGTCGCCTAGAGGTGACTCTGAACTGCTTTTTCAGGAAATCAGCCCTGCATGAGACACAATCACTGGCCTTCAGCTCAGGGCACTGCAGGTGGTGAAAGGGGGATTACCAGCTTTCAGACGGCTAACCAGTCAGGTGGCACCAACTTTGTAAAGTGGGTCAATATTTGGACAATCGATTTTCTCTCTCTTTCCTCAGTCTTCAAATGTTAAAGGGCCCGAGAAAAGGCCAGAAAGTGTACTGAAAGTTAAGTAGAACAAAAAAGAACAAGAACACAAGTATGAGTCACTTTTCTTAAATTGTTGTCATCGTGAAGAGGCCAAATTTTCATTATTAAAATCAGAATTTTAGAACTGGATGGGAAAACTAAAATTCACTTAGTACAACTTGTTTCCTTTGTAGATGTTGAAACAAATGATCAGCTGATGTGAAAATATTATTTTATTGAATTTAATATTTATTTTTAAATGCTACATTTTCTGACTTCTACTGGAACTAGTCCATCCATTATAAGGATTTCTTTGATAGAGTCTATCTTTACATAAAAATTCAACTTTTTCTCTGAAAATATGCTGTATGCTTTAAATTACAAGTTTTTTTGAGAAAAAGGAAGATGTCTTATGTTTCGTGTTTTTCCATGCTTAGGAAAAACCATAGAAATGAAAATTATTTGAAAAACTTCTAAACCATGTAAAATTCTTATGAGACATTACTTTATCAATTATTTCTCGAACATCTTCTTTGTACCCAGAACTGGGTCCATCGTTTGGCCTAAAGGAACTAACACCCTCTGAAGGAAAATAGACCCACACAAAATTTAACAAATAGTTACAACAAAATGTGATAAGTGTTATGCTATAGGTATACAAATTCCATGAAAAGAATTCGAAATACAATATCTTGAAAAAATAGAAATTAGTATAATCTGGAATATTCTGTGACCCCTACTTCTAAACAATGGTATTATCCAAGTTGAGATTAAAAAAAATAAATAGATGCTTTATATGAAATGGCAAAAAGCAGGGGAAATAAAAATTGGGAGAAATTTTTCATTTCATCGCCTGTAATTTCTAGGTTCAATTGCTGAAAAGAAAATACCTCACGGTAGAACTAATATATGAACAGCATAGCACTTCATATGGGTCAGTAGGAATTAGGCTGTTGGAGACACAGAGCTAATAAACTCTGCCCTGGAGAACCTCACAGTCTTGAGGGAGAAAGAGAGAGGTGAATATATAACTATACTATATCAGAGCTACAATTCCTAGGGCCAGAGGGATGTTTCTTCATGACGCTCTTTTGGCTAGACAAGATAAATCTCTTTGGTAAATACCAAAGAACAGTACAACCCTAATTAGGAGCAGAGCCCCAACCCTATAAATAGGAAGCAGGACGGAGCACACATTTCTATTGCCTACTCTGAGCTGGTGCAAATCTGGCAGGTGTGAATTTGCATACAAGTAACCACTTAAGGTTGGCACCTGCGTCCACAACACAGGTGGTTGGGCAGCATTTTTGAAAATTTAGCTACTAAATTACAGTCTCCTGTTCAAACCTCCCAAATACCCCTATTTATTAATCTGGCCTTACTTTCTATCCTCCTCTAAGAAAACTAGGAATTTAAAACCATTAAATGGGCTGTGAAATCCAAATAAAGTGTTTTTTTTTCTGCTTCAGTGGTTCTCTAACACTGACCATGAGCTCCTTAAAATGCAAATTCCTGGGACCATCCCACATCTATTGAATTAAAAGCACTGGGAGCAGAGGAGGGAGAGGGCTGGGAAGGGAAGCCTGTATTTTTTTTCAGGCACCCCAAGGGATTCTTATATAGGTGGTTTATAAGCCTGGCTTTGAGGAACACTGCCTTAGGTTACACAAATATGTACAGGCTAGTCAGATACAATCAGGCATTTTGTTCCAAAAATGAGATGATAAAATGTCTCAGACATATTTTTTTAATAATTAAAATTATCTAGTTTAAGGTAAATACTGTAATTAACATGGGCATTGATTCTTGTCACACATGTTCACAATGGAGTGAATGTAATCATAAATAGAGCCATCCTCTCCCTCCAGCCACTCCCTGCCCCAGAGGTCTGCACTTGGCCTTGTGTACAGATCTTTTCAGGCCTGTTTTTGTACAATTACATATCTACAAGTATGATACAAACTAAGACCTACTTTGTTTTAATTTTACAGAAATGCCAACATTTTTTCCCACTTAATTTATAGAGGTTTTCCAAGTTAGAAATTATAAACACATTTCATTCTTTTTATCTGTTCTAGCATATTCTAATGTGTATACATATACATAGTAGAATCTCTGTAAGTTGACCGCCCAAAGGCCTGTAACAAACTGATCAACACAGGGAGGTGGTCAACATTGACCACCATTGATCTTCATTGGCCACCTCCTTAAGTTGACCTAATTTTCATAGACCAGACATGCATCACATGTACATATCAGTACAGTAGACTTAGTTCCTTGTGTTGACCACCTCGTATGTTGACCAGTTTGTTACAGTCCCGTGGGGGGTCAACTCACAGAGTTCTACTGTATATGTATACACATATATATACACACACACAATTATTTGCTTAATTCTTTTCAACAGATGTATGTTTAGATTATCCTTGCCCTTGTTGGCTATTGCAAGAAGTGTTTCAGGGAAACATCTTTACTTCTGTCTCTTGTCCAAATGCACAAAAATGTCTTAGGGACAGCCACTTAGTTTTTGAATTTCTGGTCACAAAGTAACACATTTAAGTACCCACTGACTCCAGACACTACCCTTTTACTACTACACCAACACTAAATATATTTTTAACTAACCTGATGGGTGGAAATTATCTCACCATTTTCACCTGAATTTCCCTAATTATTACTAAGTCGAGTGGGGTTTTTTGAGAAGTGCAGAGGTCATCTGTGTTATTTCTGTGAATTGCCTATTCATTGCCTTTGCCCACTTTTCCATCTATTTGTTTATATTTTTTTCTTGTTGATTTGTGGGTATTTTAAATAATCTGGATGGTAATTCTATCTATGAAAGAATGATGAAAAAGGTAAGAAGAAAATAAATAATTACATAATAATTATAGAATTGGGGCTATAAAAATGAAATCAATATTATAAATACTAATTTACTTGGTCTATTATTTGTATTTTTATTTTATTTATGACACCTTCTCTCATACTGTTCTACTTACTATTTTCGTCTCATCAAAGCTGCCCATCACTATCTCCGTGTGAAGGCCATGGGAGAGTTTGCACGCATCTCAATGTGTACTCTAGATGCACTCACTCTCAGAGCTCTTTCTGGATATGCGTGGGGAGCAGTTGCTGCTGTGGAGAAGGAAGAGCAGAGGAAAAACTGATCATGGCTCTTAATGGTACTATTGATGGTCAGTGGTACCATTGGCTGACACAGAAGATTGAGGAAAAGAAGCAGGTTTGAGAAGGAAGGCAATTGTTGAGTTTATGCAGGGCATATATTGGAGTTCGATTTTAATAGAACATCTTGACTGTGATGTTGAGAAGAAAATGGAAAATACACCCATTGCTCATCAAAGAGGAAAATCTTTTATGGATATTTGTAGCCCAAGCCTGACATTCTCATTGCTGTGTGAGTCCACTTTCTTTTGTTTGCATGAGATTAGAGCCCAACCTGATCAGCTCAAAGCACACGAGTTCCTGGAAGCAGACTGACTAGTTCCTGCTGGTGAGCTCACTCTCAGAGTCCTAGTTCTTGCATGGAAATACAATATTATGTATATTTTCAAAATAACGCCTTTGAGGCTACAATTATTCCCAAGCTCCTCACAAAAGTCACTACCTGTTTGTCCTAATTTTCACAACTTTGAAACAACTGAATAAAAAATAAACATTAGTGTTGCAGCAGCTACCAAGTCTTCCTGCTTCCTGACCTTTTACAAGTTATACCTTTTTATAGGATGTAATTATCAGCACACTATTTTTTTTTGAGACGGGGTCTAACTATATCACCCGCAGTAGAGTGCGGTGGCATCACAGCTCAAAGCAACCTCAAGTTCTTGGGCTTAAGTGATTCTCTTGCCTCAGCCTCCCAAGTAGCTGGGACATCAGGCACCCGCCACAACACCCGGCTATTTTTTTGGTTGTAGTTGTCATTGTTGTTTGGCAAGCCTGGGCTGGATTCATACTCTCCATTCTGGTGTATGTGGCTGCACCCTAGCAGCTGAGCTGAGTTACAGGCACCGAGCCTATCAACACACTATTGACTTACCAGCTTGATACTTATAAACTTTCCCATGGCCTTCACATTGAGACACAGAAGTTCAGAAAGATTGAGTGTGCTGCCCAACATCATATATTGAGTAAGGGAAGTACCTGGATTTAAATAAAATATGCCTGGAGCTCAGGAGAGGGATCTGAGCTAGAAATACGGACCTTGAAGATACCTTCCTTATGGACCTGACGTTGAATACAAGGCCATCTTCATGGACATGTGATTTGTGCAATTGTTCAGAGACTGCGGTGGTTTGGATTTGGTTTGTCTCCACCAAAACTCATATTGAATTTGATCTCCAGTGTAGTGGTATTGGGAAGTGAGACCTAACTGGAGATGTCAGGGTCGGGGGGGTCCACCCCAAGAATGGCTTGTTGCCCTTCTTGCAGTTGTGAGTTCTCACTCTGCAAGACTGGATTAGCTCCCACGAGAGCAGGCTGTTATAAAGCCAGAACACTCCTCAAGTTCTGTCTCTTTGCAGGTGTTCACTTCCCCTGTAACTTTCCCTGCCACGTTGTAAAGAAGCACAAAAGCTATCACTGGAAGCCTGGGCTATACCTTTGAACTTCCTGGCCTGCAGAACTATGAACTAAATAAGCCTCTTTTCCTTGTAAATTACTCAGTCTCAGGCATTCCATTATAGCGACCCAAAATGGACTAAGACAGGGGCCATACTTGGTTTAATGCTATTATTATGCTAAAATTCCTAAAAATTATTAAGCAAAGGACCCTGAATTTTCATTACACTAGGCCTCACAAATTGTGCAGTTAGTCCAAGTGAATAAGATTTCTCAATGAATATAAGTCAAGGACAACAGCAAGGCAAGGAACCAAATCCTGCCAGACAAACCTGGAAGCATTGGCAGTCATAGAAATATCCATCAAGAGGAGGTATAAGAGGAGACAAACCAATGGGGAGAGGTGTGGTGGAGCATGAGGGAGGACTTCTAGGGAGGAGGGGGACCACCAGCTATAGAGGGGTGCAGGCCACTAAAAACCAGAATGAGACCTGTGCCTTTCAAGGGGTCAAAAAGTGCGAAATGGTGCTGGCAGAGGCCAGATACAGCTCCAGTATGATTAGGATGTCAAGCAGTGGAACTGGCATGCAGAGATCCTCCGTGAAAGATGTTGGTTATGACAGGGAAGAAAGCAGTTTAAAGGCAATGTGGGACATTCGCCAGGGGATAGCGAATTTTGAATGGGAGAAATCAGAAAATGTCTATGCTTGGGGGAAGAAGAGAGACAGAACCGATAGGCAGAGAGGAATTCGTGACTCAAGGGTATTGTCATGACGTGTGAGGTCACACGTAACAGAATGAGACAGATGATGGGCATCTAGTTAGAAAGAAGAGGGAAGAGGAACAGGTGCAGATGAACCGGGGGAGCTGGGAGGGAAGGAAATCGAAGGAATTGATGGCCTAAAACAAGGCTCCATGCATAGAGCTAGAAGGGGGGAAAGTCACTTCCAATTGGAAAGAGAGCCGTCGGGCATGAGTAATGGAAAGGTCAGGTTCGGGGGCCACTGACTCTGAAATCTGTGTCAGACTGTGCTCAGCATTTTCTTCCATGGCTTCTGTGAATCTAAGAGGAGAGAGTAATTTTCACATTCCTATCCAGTTGTTCAGAATCGTTGTACAAAGTAATGGCTCTCAATCGCTCTTGGATATTCTAAATATAAAAATTTACCAGAAAAGTAAGGCATAAAGAATTAGATTCCCTGCTTTTGACAGAATGGGGATTCCAGGAAGTCTCCATATTCAAATTCTCTCATTATGCTAATCTTTGAAACTGTGTCATTTCTATGCAAGCCTACCAGGCTCCTGGCATCTTCCCATGAATTATCTCATTTAATCCTTACAAGATTTCTATATAATTATTTCAATTATATGGATGAGGAAATAGAAACTCCAGGGATTAAGAATTAAGTTCAGGGTCACAGTCAATACCCGTCAGAATTCAATCAGCCTGATACTACTGTGGTCACTGCCTATCCCCAACTACATGCATTAAAAGTGCCTTATGTTTATGGTTACAGTAATTTCCTGTCTGAACTTGATAAACAACCCTGAGAGGTAGATATTATTATCCCCATTTTATGGGTAAGGAAAATGAGATTCAATGTGACTTGCGTGAAGTTGCCTAGTTGGTAAGTGAATTCAGTTTCAGCCTTTTAAAAACTTAAAATCACATGCTATTTCCAGAAAATAAGTGTAGGGTAACACTCCTCCCCATGAACCATATTAGGTTTCCATACAACCACTGATCTCATCACGCTGTTGCTATCTGAGAAGGCACAGCCCACAGACGTGGCCTCTGAGAAGGACAGAGAGTATAAGTTGATGGGAATGGAGAGTTTCCCCCAAGAGCGTGGGCTATGGTATTCTTAAAAGGAATGAAGGGATTTGGGGAAATGTGACAGTCGTTCTCTGTGAAGAGTTATCCAAGATTGGAGGGTGCTCTTGCATTGGCAAGGCAGCAACTGTGCACCCAAAATGAATAAGGACTGAGGCATGAGAATCACTTAAGCCCAAGAATTTGAGGTTGCTGTGAGCTGTGATGCCACAGCACTCTACAGGGGTGACATATGGAGACTCTGTCTAAAAAAAAAAAAAAAAAAAGCAGAGAGGTCCTGGCCAAGAATTTTTGAGTTTTTAAGTTAATATTTCTCCCTTACCTATGAATTACCAAATCTGTTCATTATGTGAATGCTCTGAACGGTAGAGCATCACAGTTTCTGACAATGTATTCATTTCACCGCACAGTGCAGGGGACAGTTATGCAGCACAAGAACATGAGGAAAGTAAGCAGCTCCTCCAGAGATATTTAAAAAAGAATCTCTTCTTAGTTTAAATGAGTAGTGACAGTAGCAGCAAGTTTTCAGCAGTACCTAGGAAAGCGCCTTCTACATGCAGGCTGCCTCCCTGGCACCTGTTAGACCTCCTGACGACCTGGCCCCAGCCAGTGGTTACTGCACCACCCCGGCCTCTCACCTCACAGTTTGGGGCCAGTGTTCTGGCTTCTCCCACCGGTCCACACTCACCTCCTCCTCTTCCTTCTTCTGATTCTGGAAGCTTTCCCACCTGGTTGAGTGACTTCTGAGTGAGAAGTTGCTCAGATTGTCAAAACTTGGATAACAACTACAACCTTCAGTCTTACTGGAGCAAGAAAAGATGTCTAGGCTTCTATGTGTAACTATGTGTGAGTATATGTGTAGGGGTGTATATACACATATATTCACAACATACAGACAGTGCCATCCGTGGTTTATCTGAAATTGATTTCCCAGAGGGATAATGAAAATTGGAAACTTCATCCGAATCAGACAACATGAGTATTGCATGCTGCCAAAACCATTAAAATGAATGAGATAGTTAAGCTCCTGGCTCGGGACCACCTGCTCAGGCTGCAGTGCTATCACAGCCCTGCTGGGTGATCAGCAGCCCTCCAAAGACAGCTGCCATGTGGTCGGCGAATGCATTTTAGTTTGGCACATGTCCTCACGTTGCTAAATATCTGAAGTGTGTCGTTTAGCAAAGCAGACACAGAAGGATTATATTCCTGCGACGTGACTGCAGACATAGCTGACTAGACATAATTTTGCTTTCGAAACTTTATCTTGTACTATTCATAGTGTTTGATCCAGCATATTTTTCACTCGTGTAATTTACCAAAAAAAAAGAAACCTGGATATTTAAAATATTTAAAATGTTCAGAGTAATACATCACTTTGAGAGTGTGTCTTAAAATGTATGTTTATGTTATGTTTAGATTTATGTTTCTGAAAAAGTTAGACATAAATCTAATTCAGCCATTCCTCCCTTACATGGTTATCCAAGAAAAATGAAAGCATACATCCATACAAAGATTTACAGTACAAGAATGTTCCAGGCAGCTTCATTTATGACAGCAAACATCTAAAAGCAATGCAAATGTTCATCAATGGATGAACAGGTAAGCAAACTGTGGTACATGCATACAGTGAAATACTACTTGACAATTAAAAGGAATCAGCTGTGGATACAATGAAACAACACAGATGAATCTCAAAATAATTATGCTGAGTGAAAAAAAGAATACAAAGGGTATGATTCTATTTCTATAAAACGACAGAAAATGAAAACTGATCTGTCGTGATGGAAGGCAGATCAGTGGTTGTCTAGGACACAAGGAAACAAGTTTATTAACTCAATTATGTTGATTGTTTCACGTGTATATGCTCATAGAAAAACCTGTCACATGATGCCTTGTTAAATATGTAGGATTTATTGCGATTCAATTGTAACTCCCTAGATTTATAAAAACATGGAGAGTATATGGGACCATGTAGGTTAGTAAAGACGATGAACAAGGATATCCCTTCGCTACAGTAACTGTTTGGTTAAAACACCACCTGGCTAACTCACATAACAGAAGGGGGGAAATAACGATCTATGCTTATTTTGCAATCATTACAGATTTCTTTCCTCCCTCTCACTCCTGCCCTCAACCTTCTGATGGATTAAACCAGAGACATTTTAATTCATTGTTAGGCATTTTAGCTGCTGCTAATAGATTTCTTCCTCTTGACTTAAGATGGGAATTGTATAGTACGAGAGTAAAAAATATTGAATAGATGTTGAAGATGAAGTTGACAGAGAATAATTAAGGAAGCAGTGTGCCAGTAGATGGAAGGAAAGATACTCTTTTTGTTAAGGGTAAAGGAAGCAAAGGAATAGAGGAGATGGGGGGTTGGGAGGGAGTCAGAGCACCACTTAGCAACTAATCTTTTTCTGGCATGTGAATGCAATAGTCTTCAGATAATGTTGAGGAATATGATGAAGAGGCTGGGATTTGAGCAGAAAGGAGAGTTTGAGAATAGTCCCACAGGAAATCAATAGGGAATCAACAAAAGGGGAAAAAAGAAAAACAAAAAATCTTTGCTAAATATCACAGAAGCAGGGCCTGAACTCGAAACTTAGCATGAATTTTTGAGACGCCCACCTGCCATGGTTAGTGACATTTTCAACAATATTAGTGGGATTCAATTAGAGACACAATCAGCCTTCATTTTCAGAGGGGGAAATAAAATCTATATCTTTAAAAAAGATGTGAAGTCCATTCTCAGCCAAAAAAGCCATTGTGTTAGGAATAATTGAATACTTTTATTAAAATGCTTTTTCATCCTGTTTGTTCACAAATTTAAACTACTTTTAGCCATGTATATTGTGTCTCTCAGACGTGTACTTTAATTTTAGTAGTTACTGAGTATTTTTACAGCAACATAAATAAAGCTAATGTAATCTTAGCTAACCTTTACTTCCTGCATACAATGTGGTGGGCATTGTTTTAGGCACTTTAAATATGTTAACATATTTGATGTTTATCCATGTTACAATTCAATTGAGTGTTTTGCAAAGGAAGAAACTGAAACACACAGAGGCCTGACACCTAATAAATCACAAAGCCATTCAAAAATCGTTCCTAACCCATACAGTATAGTACCTTTCATGTGCTATATTATATTATATCATGTTCTGTCATAATTACACCCAATAAGCTGCACACGTGGGATGGAATCAGAAAGCAACTGTCTTTTCATTTCCCATAACCCTCTCACATTTATTCAGAAGGTCTAGTTCTTTCCCTGAATGAAATTTAAGGGAATCTTATGTCTTTTATAGGTACTCTTAATAATACCAGGTCTTGCAATCAGTGACATACACATCCAGTGCAGTGTAACAACTTAAATTTGAACTTCACTAAAAGTGAATTCCTTTTCCCAATGACCCAGGCAAGAAGCCTACAGAGGTGGGAGTGCAAGGGAAGTTTGACTCTTTCTCCCTCTTCCCAGCCTCGCACTTTTACCCTTCCTGCCCTACCTTGCTAGCCAGGGTTTCTGACCCCCCACTTCCAGGGTTAAAAGCAGGAAGAGAAGCTCAGATGGCGAAAAATGTCCCACCTAACTAGCAACATTGTGGTATTTGTGTTCTTTGGCTATGGGTGTAAAGCAGACCACTTCCTTGAAGCCCTTCAGTGAGGAGTGCGATCTCTTTCCCAGTACCAGAGATTTCGCCCTTGCAGTTCCTAAATCTGATTTAGAGTTAACTCCCTAAATCTCATCAGGGAGTTTGCTTCTGCCGGGGTCTGCAAGCATGTGGGCAGTTCTATTAAAGAGGACGTAAGTGACCCTGCACAGGCACTGTCCCCACGGACCCAGGTCTGATCCACGAGAGTCATTATTCATGCATCTCTCATCCTGACCTGCTCCAGTGGTCCAGGCCACCCGCACAGATATCTCTCCTTCACTCAGCCATCCTTTCTCATTTCCCACAAGGGATTCAGGGGCACACTCCTGCAGATCTGCGAGCCAAATAAACCTGTTTATAAATGATCCAGCCTCAGGGAGTCCTTTATGGCAACACAAAGACATAAGCATACATGACAATTTGTTCTGAATTGTGGCACTAAAAATCTGATGGAAACTAGAACTGTAACTGTAGAGGAAAGTTTATTAGGCTCTTTAAATTCTTCTATCTTGATTTGAGGTGAAAGAGAAAGTAGCTTCCACTCATCCCCTTCCTTTTGGTAAAAAGGCCTTACAGCATACTCCTACCCGTCTCCAAAAAAAATTCCTGTAATTTTCAGTCCTTTTATTTCTTTTTCAGTGAGGACTAAATTGGAAATCTAGATTTCTAATAAGAAAATTCACCAAGGTTACTGAATATAAGAGCACTATGCAAATTCTAGTCTTCCTACACAGCATCAGTAACCAAATAGAAAATGTAATTTTAAAAAGCTCATTCATAACAGCAATAAAAATTAAATCTATCTAAATTAGTTAAGGAAAAGTCAAAATGTTATTGAAGAATCTATGAGAAGACCCCAATATATGAAGAATTGTGTCATACTTGCACATAGGAAAGTATAATGTCATAAAATCAATTCCTTCAAAATTATGTATAAATGCAGCAGCATTCCAATTAAAAAAGAAACTATAATGAAATGTTTTATTCATTGTCAACTGACACCTAATGAAAAATATACACAAAAGATTAAAGTGTTACAAGTTCCAAACAATTTTAGAAAAAACAAAGAAGGAGAGAAAGATTGACCTATAAGATTGCAAGGTTAATTTTAAAGTTATAGAAAAGTGAAAGTGAAATAGGTATTGGTGAAGGAATAGCCAGGTCAACTAAAGAACAAAACAGAGAATCAAAAATAGATCCGAGCTGCTACAGTTTGACTCCCCAAACCTCATGTTGAAATTTGATTCCAGTGTTGGAGGTGAAGCCTATGAGGAGTATAATCTTCATCCACATTGCTCAAATGTTAGCATCTTACGTGGGGCAGATCCTCATGAAAGACTGTGCGGTTCTCACAAGACAGGCTCACGGCCTACAGACACATGAAAAAATGTTCATCATCCTTAATCATCAGAGAAATGCAAGTCAAAACTACTTTGAGATATCATCTAACTCCAATAAGATTAGCCCACATAACAAAATCCCAAAACCAGAGATGCTGGCATGGTTGTGGAGAAAAGGGAACACTACTACATCGCTAGTGGGAATGCAAATTAACTTGGTCCTTTTGGAAAGATATCTGGAGAATACTTAGAAACCTAAAAATAGAACTGCCATTTGATCCTATAATTTCTCTGCTAGGTATATATCCAGAAGACAAAAAAATCACATTATAACAAAGATATCTGTATCAGAATGTTTGTTGCAGCCCAATACATAGTTGCTAAGTCATGGGAAAAGCCCAAGTGTCCATCGACCCGTGAATGGATCAATAAATTGTGGTATATGTACACCATGGAATATTATGCAGCCTTAAAGAAAGATGGAGACTTTACCTCTTTCATGTTTACATGGATGGAGCTGGAAAATATTCTTCTTAGCAAGGTATCCCAAGAATGGAAGAAA
>CAUYON010080969.1:0-10348 GCA_963573935.1 Arctocebus calabarensis | reverse complement strand
ACTGATACAACCTTTTTGGAAGGAAGTATGGAGAACCCTCAAAGAACTCAAGCTAGACCTCCCATTTGATCCTGCAATCCCATTACTGGGCATCTACCCAGAAGGAAAAAAATCCTTTTATCATAAGGACACTTGCACTAGACTGCTTATTGCAGCTCAATTTACAATCGCCAAAATGTGGCAATAGCCTAAATGCCCACCAACCCAGGAATGGATTAACAAGCTGTGGTATATGTACACCATGGAATACTATTCAGCCATTAAAAAATGGAGACTTTATGGCCTTTGTATTAACCTGGATGGAAGTGGAACACACTATTCTTAGTAAAGCATCACAAGAATGGAGAAGCATGAATCCTATGTACTCAATATTGATATGAGGACAATTAATGATAGTTATGGACATGTGGGGGAGGTGGAAGGGGAGAGCAGAGAGAGAAAGAATGAGGGAAGGGTGGGCAAAGGAAGAGCAGAGAGACAGAAGGAGTGAGGGCGTGGGGTCTTCATGTGTGCAAAAGTTGCAGAAAAAAATATTCAATATTTGGAATCACACCCTCTTTCTATTGCAGGAGAAAAGAAATATCGAAATTAAATCAGAGCTCAATGAAACTGAAAACCAAAGACTCATTCAGAAATGAATTAAACAAAGAGTTGGTATTTTGAAAAAATAAATAAAATAGAGATAAACCTATTTTGGGGGCAAGATACGATTGTAAGAGGGACTGTATTACCTAACAAATGTAATCAATGTAACCTGGTTTCTTGTACCCTCAATGAATCCCCAACAATTAAAAAAAAAAAAAGAGGCTCGGCGCCTGTGGCTCAACAGGCTAAGGCGCCAGCCACATACACCTAAGCTGGTGGGTTCGAATCCAGCCTGGACCTGCCAAACAACGACTGCAGCAACCAAAAAATGGCCAGGCATTGTGGCGGGTGCCTGTAGTCCCAGCTACTTGGGAGGCGGAGGCAGGAGACTCGCTTGAACCCAGGAATTGGAGGTTACTGTGAGCTGTGATGCCACAGCACTCTATCCAGGGTGATAGCTTGAGGCTCTGTCTCAAAAAAAAAAAAAAAAAAGAATATGGATTATGTTATAAAAGATTTTTTAGTTATATCTACACTCACAGGCATAAATTGAGTCACAATGTAAATACACATCTTGATGTGGATCATGGTTAAAAGTTAGAAAACAGCACTGCAATGAGGATCTTTGGGTCATATGCGGTTAATGAGTGTTTGGGGGTCATATATGGTTGTGTAAGATATAACTGTCATCCTCAAGAGGCTTCTATTGTTGAAGAGGATAACTACACTGCTATGTACAAGCAAACCCTCTGGACATTCAAAGAAAGGAGGTAGCATATATGTTTGAGAGGTCAGGGAAAGTGTTTGCGATGAGTCTTGGAAGATGGGTGACATTTTGACCAGTAAAGGAAGAGGAAGGGGCTCTAGATGGTGACAAGTGAGCTGTCTTCAGGGGATACTGAGTCCTCTGGGCTATAGTCCAGGATACACATAAGTAAGGACTGAAGTAGGGCAGGAAGGTAGTTGCAATTACACTAGGAAAGCCAGAACAGTAGTAAATTTCCTCAGGGCAGATGAGGGGAAGGGAAGATACATGAAGCTTTTCAGGAAGTTTAAGTTAGCAAATGCTTATGGAAGGGAATAGTGGGCCACTTTAGTTGGCCCCACAAAGACTGAACTAAAGATACTATGAGAAAGATTCCATGAACTAAAGATTCCATGAGAAAGAAAGAAAAGAAAACAAAATAAAATCTGAGGATACCCAGAGGGGAAGAAAGAATGGGAGGTAAGGATAGGATTAAAAACATACACTGTGGTGGCTGGGATAATTGTGACTGGACTAGGTCAATGGTTCTCAACTGCCTGAGAGTGGGGTTTGAGACTGGGAGTGCAGACAGACATCCTATGATGAGGAATAAGATAATTTTTGCACTTACTGTTTTCATAATACAGATTTTAGAAAGTGCAACTATCTGAAATCCCTTTGAGGATGGGTGTATGTACCCCGTTTTAAGCGTTGAGAAACTCTAACCTCCAAGGTCCCTTCTGGTTCTAACTTCTCTTGGATGACTTTATTTTGTGGATGAGTAAAGTAAAGCTGAAAGAGGCAGCATGGCTAATCAGCGGCAGAGCTGGAACTAGACTCAAGTCTTATAAATTCCAGGATGTGTGTCCATTCCATTGCAGCATGTACCCGTGATGGTTTCCATTTTACAAATGGAATGATTTAGGGAAGGAGAGATATAGCTGGAAAAGCTCACTAGTTGATCCAGATATTCACTCTCTGTTGTGCTGCTTTCTGTCAGAGACTCCTGTTCTGATAGGCACTGCAGGAAATAGGAATGTTAGAACAGGCAGGCTTTCCACCATAGTCCTTCACTGGGGAAAACAGTATACCACGCTCCAAATCATGACCTGTACAACTACAGGAATTGAAAGCCATGTATCGCAGCTACGGTCTAAGATTTCTCATCAATCCTAACTCATGTATGTACTTAATAGCTTTTAAAATTAGCGTCGGTTCCTAAATTCCCATTGGTCTATTAATGTCTTGATCTTTTCCATTAATTAATTTATTTCTTTATGTCTTCCCTGAGTTCGCATTTCTCATAAACTTTGAGGACAGTTTATGAAAATGAAAGAGCATTTTTCCCCAGTAATATTTTCACAGTTATAATTTTTGAAAACAATTTCTTGAGAGATGTTTTGTGAGTTGTATTCAGGACCATATTATCTTTGTGGTCTTCTCCCAAAAGGATGGATAAATTATCATGCCTTAAGAGTTACACGGAATCTTCTGGTTACAATAGAAAAGATAAATATCCCACTGAGCTTCTTGTCTAGGGACAGCATACCTGGGAGTGACCACAGGAGAAAAACTGACTCTCAACGGACACACTGAGGAATGAATGTGAGGTATCACCAGTTACTGGAGATTCTTTCTCCTGAGCATTTGGGAAAGAAGCAAATTGAGAGAAAAAGCAAGGGAAAGCTTCCCAGGTACTAAAAACCTTGCTCTTGTGAGGGTATCAGTGGAAGCTGGGCCAGGGTGGCTTGGCCCTCTAACCAGGCATCCTGCTGAGTCCTCCATTTCACAAGTTGTACTCTTCACCTACACAGCAAGCGTCTTTTGGTCAGTTACACTATGGCCCCATATGACAGCCAAGTGATAAGTGACCATCGTGCAGCATGACATGTGCTTTACAACTAATGGAATGAATGCGAGTAGATATGAAGCAACAAGGGAAGGAAGGAAAGAAAGATATAGAGGCAAGAAGCAACATTATAGAATTCTACCAGGGGAAGAAAAGGCATGAGTATGTTTATGTTGGGGGCAGGGGAAGAGGAATTTAAGCAACAAACAATGCAAGATGCGGAGGTGAGTAAGAGCACAGATGTATTCAAGAAATGGCAAAGAAGGACAGAATTCATGAGGAACTAAGCTGGGGTCAGATTTTGAAGAGCCTCCCTTGCTACAAAGGAAATTTAAGTTCATCATGCAGAAAATCTATAAGATGGATAATTATTGTGATACTACTATGAATCTCTTCTTAGATGCTTTGGGTTTAGAAAGAATCCTGATAATAGGAGATGAATAAATTAAATATCAAAATGTCCTGAGTCTAGGAGATCAATCTGAATCCTTGTAGGAGTCAGAGTCCCAGAAGATAAGGGTAAGAACTGGAGAAGAGGCAACAGAAACAGAGTGTGACACAGGATCAGGAAACAAAAGGATCTGAGTGACCTGCTGATAGGGGACAGCAGAGAAGGGAATGAAGCAAGGATAAGTTTTGTCATCTGTTTTTTCTTTCCTGGAATTATTTCCATGGCTTACAGTCTCTGGCACGAAATGACTTAGTTAAACAAAGCAAATAGTAATTGACACAACTCAGGAAAATTAATTTGCACAGCCATCACTATCCATGTAGGTGCTGCCCCATAGGCCTGCTTGTCTTCATTACAAGGCATCTTTACTTTCATTCCTTTGGTCAATGCAATCCTGCTCGCTCCTAAAGTCTTTGTATTTACACATATGCTGTTACTTGTAAAATTAAAGTTTAATTTTTTCCTAAAATTTGCTTTAGTACTTGTTTCTTCTGATGTTATCATCTCTTTTGCTTATTAGCTGTGTGACCTTGAGCAAGTTATTTAACTAAGCCTTACTGTCCTCATCGATATATAGGGAAGAGTAATTATACCCACTGAAGGAACAGTCATGATATAAACTAAGATACCAGAGTGAAAGCTTAGCCTGGCTTGTTGCAGAGTAAGAATTCAGTAGACTACTGTACTTATAATAAAATGTGGATGCTGCTGCAAACGTTTACCATATGTTTAAAATATAGATAATATATAACATATTATAAAATCTGTTGTTATTTTTATATAAAAGTTACTCATTTTACTCCATTTCTTAGTTTTGCTAAGAAAAGATATATTTTTGATAGAGGATAAGTATATTATTACATTTTTTTGCCTTAAGTTTGTTGTATAGTAAATATTATGTGTATGTGTATGTACATGCATACACACACATATCTATAAATAAAAGTGAGGTTTATTTCTGAATTCATTTCTGCCCATTTTTCTACTTTCATGTTTTTGACTCTGTAACGCACTCCTTTAAAAGCTGTCAACTCATGCATATTCTCTGCTAGGACATGTTTTACTTCATGATTCCTTTGTAAGTGATTTCTTTGATAGTTTGCTCATTCATTTATTTCTTTTGTGTGAATTTTAGAACCACTTTGTGAAGATATATAAAGCAGCATCCTGGCACCTTAACTGGAATGTTCTTAAATTCATAAATTATTTTAAGAAAAAATAATGTCATTTCTATTATAATGTCTTTTCTGTCAGGAGCTTACACATCTACATTTACTCAAATCTTCCTTACTTTTCCTATTATGTTTTGTTGTTTTCTTTATTTCAACAAAGTACTGGGAGACTCAGTACTATAATTTGGGGATGTTAATACTCATTTGATCATCTAAATCACTACATTGCTGTAAGGGCTGCTCATAAGCATTATGAAATGTATTCAGAATTATTTAAAAATGTTACAACATAGGTGTGTTCCCACTAATTGCCCTCCCTCTACCCATCCTAGCATTAAACAAATGTTTATCCTAAAACCATCAAGCTTTTAAAGAGCAGGATACAAAGCAACGTGTATTACATATTGTATTTTTATAAAAGAATGAAGGTGAATATTAATGAATAAAAAAATATTGAGAAAATAAAAAAAAAATGTTACAACATAAACAAGGGCATGATATAATAAAATGTAATTAAACAATGTTGTTTCCCAATCAGTTAAGATTCCAGAGGGAAGGAATCATGTCTTCTTCTCTTGATATTCACAATACTTTACAAGGCACTTGCCACACTCAATAAATAATTCTTTGTTAGGGGAATGAACAGTGGTAACATTAAAAAAAATTACAAGGAAAAGAAATAGGTGTAGGGAATGGTATGGTTGGGGAGAATGAGTTTATTTAATCTTCATAGTTTATTAACTAATCTCAATATAACCTTATAATTCAACATTTATCAATATGTCAATAGATTTCCTTCTGCTGAGCTCTCTCTGTAGCAAAATTTTAAAACTTTATATTGATGAGATATATTATTTATGTTCTTAGAATCTTTCTAGTTTTTCCCTCTTAATGCAGCCGCTCTGCTAAAAATGAGATAGTAGCTGGGAGCTGAGAGGAGGAGGAGGTAGGAGGAGAGGGAAATGTTAGGTAATTATCCAACATTTGACTCTAGAGCTAAGATCAAAAATATGCCAAGATCACAGTAATAACCATCGTCATGCCAGATACTAACCAGAAGCTTTTCACATACTATTCTTAACCTCAAATTAAAGGTGAACCAGAAAGAGTTCTCTCTGCCAAAACCATAGTTAAGGTTTTAGTTTCCTTGTAACCTTTCTGGCCACCATAATGACTAAAGCTAACACTCGTCCCCAACCACATCTGCAGTATGGAAAGAAGAACCCTCATGTACGGCTTTAGTTGTTCAGAGAAAAGGATGTTTTGTTTATAATTATCATGTGTGGAAAATTATTAAGTATACAAAATACATTCTACTGATTTGATATTGCAAGTATTTCGCTTTTTTTTTTTAGCATTTCAAGAGCTAACAATGTGACCTTATCATGAGAACTGGCAAAAACTCAAATATTTGCATTGAGGAGCTTCTAGGCTTTTTGGTTTACTTGTAACATAGAGTCTGATGCAGATGCTTTATGTAATAGAATGACCTTTTAATTTTCTGAAAAAAAAAAAAAGATCTTTTAAGGTACAGCATCACTGATGTCTCCTTAGGATCCAAAATGCATTAAAAGCTCACTCCATATACAAACTCTGAAGAGAAGTCAGTCCATGAGCCTTAGAATAAAATCTGCAAAGTATAGAAAGCACTTTCCCTTGAATTATTTAACTGTGCTGAAATCCTCATTATAACTCACTGAAGTGGATAGGGCAGGTGGTTTTATTATTATTTCTCTTAACCATCTTTTCCTTTTTCGTGCATGGATAAATTAACGGAGGTTAACCTAGAAAACTACAGGACCCAGTCTTAAACCTGGTTTGCTGATTTTAATTTCTACAAATCAGAGTTTCTCTATCTAGGAGCTATTGACATTTTAGGTTGGATAATTCTTTCATGTGGAGGCATTGTAAGAAGTTTAGCAACATCCGTGGCTTCTACCTGCTAGATACCAGGAGCACCATCCCCTGTCCAACATTTGTGACAACCAAAAAATATTTCTGGATATTGCAGATGGGGAACTACCCTTGGCAAAACAACCACTAGAAGCTTTCCAATATGCCAAGTCACCTGTAAGTGATAATTAAATCCATTTCTATAGAGACATCTTTATGTCCTATCTGCTCAGCCTTATAGGACACAGTTGGTAGATGTGTCTCTGGAAACCAGCTGGGTTGTTTCCAGCAAGAAGACTGCAGGCAATACAGTAGTCCCCCTTATCCATGGTGGCTATGTTCTGAGATCCCACTGGATGCCTGAAACAGCAGATAGTACTGAACTCTCTCTATACAACATAGTTTGAATGTTTGTCCCCTCTGAAACTCATGTTGAAACTCAATTCCCAATGTAC
Source organism: Arctocebus calabarensis (assembly GCA_963573935.1). Lineage (NCBI taxonomy): Eukaryota > Metazoa > Chordata > Mammalia > Primates > Lorisidae > Arctocebus > Arctocebus calabarensis. The sequence continues at coordinate 3,198 of CAUYON010080969.1, read as the reverse complement.
CAGTATTAAGAGATGGGGCTCTTTAAGAGATGATAGGTTCATGAGAACTCACCCCTCATGGATGGGTTAATCCACTCATGGATAAATGGACTAATGGGTTATCCTGGAGGTGGGTGAGTTGTCAGGACAGTGAGTCTGCTATAAAGCCAGTTTGGCATGCACTATTGCCTTGCCATGTGATCCCTGCACCACCAGCATGAAGGACCTTGCAAGATGCAGACCCTTTACCTTGAACTTCCCAGTGTTCAGAACTATAAGAAATAAATTTCTTTTTTTATAAGTTACTCAGTCTCAGGTATTTAATTATAGTAACAGAAAACAAACTAAGACAACACACAGACCTATGGTCAACCTTAATTTATAAGTTAGTCACAGTAAGAGATTAACAATAATAATAATTACATTATACTATAATGTAAGTTATGTGACTATGTTCTCTTTCCCTGTCTCACTCTCAGAATATATTATTGTACTGTACTCACCAATTTTTGGACTATAGTTGATGGTGGGTAACTAAAACTGTGGAAGGCAAAACCATAGACAAGGGGGACTTCTGCACTCTCATATTTGTTAAGAACTCTTCATTCAATTGGGATAGACTTGCTCAGATTAAGGTAGAAATCTTGGCTAGGCTTGGTTTTTTTTTTCTTCCTCTGATGAACCATAGACCAACATGTACATTAGAGAGCTGTAGTGATCAATAATGTGATTCACCAAATATTTCTGTTTTTCTCTATTATGGCACAAAGCAGGATTGCATTTCCGCCCCTCCCACACCCAACTCCTATGCTTTCTCTTCCTTCTGACACTGGTATGTCTGAGATAGTGGTCATTTGAGTCCATCAGTGTGGGTCTCTGCATGACAATTTTGACTACAAGTCCCTTGCTCTTTTGTATAAACATAGAGCATTAATAAGAAATGAATCTTACATGTTTTAAGCCACTGAAATTTTAAGGTTGTCTCTTACCTTAGCAAAACTCAGCTTATTCTGACTGACATGAGAACTTGAAGATTAGAAGAAAAAAAGATTTATATTAAGATCACCTGTATTAAAACACAAAATACAATATAAAATTACCTATACTTGCTTAAGTCTTAGGATTCTGTCCTGAAAATGACTCCATTTTCATTCTCTGTAGTATTCAAAAATTGTTTCCATATACCTGACAAGGTATATAAATTGTGCTATTCTATTATGTCAAACTGATGCTTTCATTCATTTGAATAATAGTTGAACACTAAATATGTGTTACTTAGGATATCATTTCATTTCACATTGCTTTGGATACCTTTCTTGTGATGAAGATAGAGGAAAGAAGAGGGAATGCATTTTATTACCTGAGTGAGGGAGATATTTAGGAAATTAATTCGAGATGTGTAGATATGAGTGTATGTGCATGTACGTGTGTGTGGGTATGAGTGTGTGTATTTAACTCTCCATTTGCAAAAAGACTATCAGAGAAAATGGAAATGATTTCACACAAGTAACCAGAATCCTCCCCCCCCCATTATCATCTCCTGCTTTCTTACCTGCAAAACAGGGATGATTTTACAGATTTCCATATAGAGCACAGGCTGAGCATTACCCTTAGAGGTTAGGATGACAAGGTTTCCGTTGTGGCTCCCTAATTGACAGACTGTACTAGAGTGCTAGAATTTTCAAAAGAGATTTAATACTGATTGTCTGCTTCATCAAAAAGGGCAGTAAAACTTGTTGCCACCAAAGCCACCACTCACTGCTGTTTTCCTCCAAGACCTCTGTGGAGAGGGAAAGAGAATGCACGCTGGAGAAGGAATAATTAATGGCTCTGCTGTCATATACTAAACCTTTCTTGGTTTTCCTACCTATCTAGGCTTATATGTGAAAGAGAAAAGCTTGATTGACAGGCAGAATTACCAAAGTGACGGAAAGCTCTCAACTCAGTTTCTCTTTCCATAAAATGGGATAATATTGTCCACCTCATTGGGATTATGGAAAATATTCCATCAAATAACCACATGAAGGACCAGGAAAGAAGCAAAATTTTAATTAATGGCAGCTGATAAAAGCATAATAATAATCATTGCAGTTATTTATTAAAAAAATCATTTCTCTGTGAATGCTAACAGTGTTGAGAGTAGTTCTTTCAGCTGTTATCACATGGTATATAAGTTGGTTTTATGATCTGAGTTTTGAACTTGCTAATATAATACTAGGACGATATAACAGACAAAGTAGTGCATGCCTGCATTTCTCTTCTAGGGGAATAGGAGTGCTGGACAGCAAGTTGGGGAAAAAATTAATGTTTAAAGTTAGAGAAATACTTGCACCAGAAAACAAGAACATGGGATGGGTGGGTGGCTCAGGCCTGTAATCCTAGCACTCTGGGAGGCTGAGGTGGAAGAATTGCTTGAGCTCAGGAGTTTGAGACCAGCCTGAGCAAGAGTGAGACCTCATCTCTATAAAAAATAAAAAAATTAACTAGGTGTGGCGATGGGTGCCTTTAGTCTCTCTCAGCTACTCGGGAGGCTGAGGCAAGAGGATGGCTTGAGCCCAAGAGTCTGAGGTTGCTGTGACCTGTGATGATGTCCCCACACTCTAGCTGGGACAATAGGGTGAGACTCTGTCTCAAAAAGAAAAAAAAGAATATGAGAGAGCAGCATAGTATGCATAGTGGTTAAAGCACTACCTATGTGTGTGGCCTTACTTAATTTCTCTGTGTCTCAGTTTCTTCCGCTGGAAAAAATGGAGACAGTAAAACTAAACAGGATAGTTATCAAGTGTGAAGGAGCTAATATTTGTAAACAGCTGAGAAGAAATATAGTAAGTGCAATTTAAGTATCTGGTAGATAAACTAGAGGGGCAACAAAAGTAGCTGAAGTTACATAGAATGGCCTGTTAGGAAATCTTTGGAGCAGAGACCAGCAAAGTGGCCTTCTCAGGACACAAACCGGAAAGCTATCCGGTTCACCCATTCATTCAATGCTGGTCTGCCTCCTCTGTGCAGGGTGCAGTGCTGTGGCCATGAATACTTGATTTATATTTTATTTTTTTTAATTATTAAATCATAGCTGAGTACATTAGTGCAATCAAGGGGTACAATGTGCTGGTTTCATATACAATCTGAACTATTTTCATCAAACTGTTTAACATAGGCTTCATGACATTTAGTAATGTAGTTATTGTATGAAGAAATTTGTATTCTGTATTTAGTAAG
>CAUYON010080968.1:0-41665 GCA_963573935.1 Arctocebus calabarensis | reverse complement strand
CCTAGTAGCTGGGACTACAGGCGCCCGCCACAGCGCCCGGCTATTTTTTTGTTTTGCAGTTCGGCCGAGGCCGGGCTTGAACCTGCCACCTTCGGTATATGGGGCCGGCGCCCTACTCGCTGAGCCACAGGAGCCGCCCTGCATCAGATTTCTTGAAGAAGCTTTACCCTCCCAGCCGTTATCCTCTCCCTTCCCCATGTGTTCCTCACACTACAGCAGCCTGTCTCTGCACCCTCCCACCCTCATCATTCTCCATTCATAATTGCAAAACCCCAGGACCTCCTTCAGTCGTTATCTTCCTTAGCATCCTTTCATTTGGTAGCTAACAACTACTTTCCCCAAACTCCCTCAAACCTATTTTCTGCCTCTGGGACTCCATTCTCCTGTGGTTTTGCTCCTGCCTCTCTCTCAGACCTTCTGGGTCTACTTCAAGCGTTTCTCTTCCTTCCCCAATTCCTTAACATTGGTTTATTTCTCAACTCTCTTCTCCTTTTCCTCCTTAGACTCTCCGTGGAGATTCGCTTTAGCACTACACACATGACTTTATCCATTGTGCATAAGTCCCCAGCTCCTATATACTGCTTTCGGCCCAGTTCTCTTTCCTAAACCCCAGATCTGTATTACAAGTGGCATGAAACATCCCACACATGCTTTTAAAAAACATTTATTTATATTAACATACAAGAGTGTACATGTATACCATATACCCACACATACTTTCAAACTCAACAAGTTGTATTAGTTTGCTAAGGCTGCCATAACATCAAACCACAGATTGGGTGGCTTAAACAACAGAAATGTATTTCTGTATTTCTCACTGTTCCGTGGGCTAGAAGTTCAAAATCAAGGTGTTCATCTCTTTCCTTGGCTGGCAGAAAAGCACCTTCTTTTTTTTTTTTGGTAGAGACAGAGTCTCATTTTGTCGCCCTTGGTAGAGTGCCGTGGTGTCCCTGCTCACAGCAACCCCCAGCTGTTGGGCTTAGGCGATTCTCTTGCCTCAGCTCCCAAGTAGCTGGGACTACAGGCACCCACCACAACACCCGGCTATTTTTTTGTTGCAGTTTGGCCGGGGCCGGGTTTGAATCCACCACCCTCAGTATAGGGGGCTGGCGCCCTACCCACTGAGCCACAGGCACCACCCAGAAAAGCCCCTTCTTACTGTGTCCCTCAATCTATGTGTTATTTGTGTCCACATCTCCTCTTCTTGTAAAACACCATCATAATGGATTAGGCCCCATTCATGTGACCTCGTTTTGCCTTAATCGCCTCTCCAAAGGCCCTAATTCTAAATACAGCCACATTCTGAGGTACAGGGGAACAGTACTTCAACATATGACTTTCAAAAGGATACAATTCAGGGGCAGCACCTGTGGCTCAGTGAGTAGGGTGCCGGTCCCATATACCAAGGGTGGTGGGTTCAAATCCGACCCCCACCAAACTGCAAACAAAAAAAATAGCCAGGTGTTGCGGCGGGCGCCTGTAGTCTCAGCTACTCAGGAGGCTGAGGCAAGAGAATCGTCTAAGCCCAGGAGTTGGAGGTTGCTATGAGCTGTGATGCTACAGCACTCTACTGAGGGCGATAAAGTAAGACTCTATCTCAAATAGAAAAGAAAAGAAAAGAAAGGATACAATTAAGCCATAACGAAGTTATAAATTGAACTCATCATCTTCACTACCCCAACCCCTTCCCTCTCCTTTGTTCCCTTTCTTGTGAAAACCTGGGGGTCCTAAACAGAAATTTAGAGGGTGCAGTGATATCCTCTTCAAGGGTGATACTGGCCAGAAGCAGTTACACCTAGTATGCAGAAGGCATTGCCTCTTGCCAGATTGCCATTTTCTATATTGCAAAAAAGCCATTCAAGACCACTAGGATCAGAACAAAAGGACTTACGGGCCAACTTGAGATGCTGCCACAGGCACAACAGCTTGGGTACCGATAAGGATAACAAATCAATGGATTGAAATATATTGTATATTTTTAAATCCATAATTTCATAGTGATCTTTAAAAATTTGTCATCCTGGCATGGCGCCTGTGGCTCAGCGGGCTAAGGCACCAGCCACATACACCTGAGCTGGAGGGTTCGAATCCAGCCCCCGGGCCCACCAAACAACAATGGTGGCTACAACCAAAAAATGGCTTGGTGTTGTGGCGGAAGCCTGTAGTCCCACCTACTTGGGGGGTGGAGGCAGGAGACTCGCTTGAGCCCAGGAGTTGGAGGTTACTGTGAGCTGTGATCTGTGATACCATGGCACTCTATCCAGGGTGACAGCTTGAGGCTCCGTCTCAAAAAAAAAAAAAAAGAAAGAGAAAAACAGAAATTTGTCATCATTAGAAGAAGCTAAAGAAACAACACTTTATTGTAAAAACTGCTAAATAAACGGAAAGAATCCTGCCCTTTCTATATGAATTGAACAGTAAGTAACAAAATAGTAGATAAGGAAAAGATTCTCTTTATTTTGAGACAGAGCCTCAAGCTGTCACCCTGGATAGAGTGCTGTGGCATCACAGCTCACAGCAACCTCCAACTCCTGGGCTCAAGTGAGTCTCCTGCTTCCGCCTCCAAAGTAGCTGGGACTACAGGTGCCCGCCACAATGCCTGGCCATTTTTTGGTTGCAGCTGTCATTGTTTGGCGGGTCCGGGCTGGATTCGAAACCGCCAGCTCAGGTGTACGTGGCTGGCGCCTCAGCCCACTGAGCCACAGGCACTGAGCCAGGAAAAGATTCTCTTTATAGAAGTGTTCTAGCAAATGAAGGAAGAAGGAATGGTTGAATTGGAATATCATCATTTCCCAACACATAATGTACTGGATCTAAGCAGTGATTGTCAATGGCTATTGATATCACACTAAAAGAGATAACAGCTGGGTGCAGTGGCTCATGACTGTAATCCTAGAACTCTGGTAGGCCAAGACAGGAGGATTGCTTGAGCTCAGGAGTTCAAGACTAACTTGACCAAGAGCGGGATTCCCATTTCTACTAAAAATAGGTAAATTAGCCAGGCATTGTGGCAGGTGCCAGTAGTCCTCGCAACTTGGGAGGCTGAGGCAGGAGGATCACTTGAGCCCAAGAATGTGAGGTTGCTGTGAGCTATGATAATGTCTTGATAGTCAACCCAGGGTGACAGAGTAAGACTCTGTTTCAAAAAAATAAAATAAAATGGCTCGATGCGTATGGCTCAAACAGCCAAGGCGCCAGCCACGTACACCTGAGCTGGAGGGTTGGAATCCAACCCGGCCCGCCAAACAACAATGTCGGCTGCAACAACAACAACCAAAAAAAAAATGGCCGGGTGTTGTGGCAGGTGCGTGTAGTCCTGTAGGAGGCGGAGACAGGAGACTCACTTAAGCCTGGGAGTTGGAGGTTGCTGTGAGCTGTAATGTCACAGAACTCTATCCAGCGTGACAGCTTGAGGCTCTGTCTCAAAAAAATAAAATGAAATAAAATAAAATAAGAGAGGTAACAAGGAATTGTGTGCCTTCTGATGGAATATACCATTATTTATGAAGTAGTCTTGGGTCAAAAAAAAATCTAACCAGAATCTGATCAAGCTTCTAGATCTAACAAATACCTCATACTCTCACCTGAAACTTTAAGCTAAACAATGGATATATATGGTCATACAAAATGGTATCTTGGGGTGGCGCCTGTGGCTCATTAAGTAGGGTGCCGGCCCCATATACTGCAGGTGGCGGGTTCAAACCCGGCCTCGGCCAAACTGCAAAACAGAAAAATAGCCAGGCGTTGTGGTTGCTGCCTGTAGTCCCAGCTACTCGGGAGGCTGAGGCAAGAGAATCACCTAAGCCCAGGAGTTGGAGGTTGCTGTGAGCTGTGTGACACAACGGCACTCTACCAAGGGTGATAAAGTGAGACTCTGTCTCTACCAAAAAAAAAAAATGGTATCTTATTTCATGGTGGCTTATGACTACAATCCTAGTGCTTTGGGAAGCCAAAGTGGCAGGATAGCTTCAGCCCAGGTATTTGAAACTAGACTGGCTAGTGTAGCAAGACTGTGTCTCTACAAAGAATTTTTCAAAAACTTAGCCGGCTGTCATAGTGTATCCCTATAGTCCCAGCTATCCCAGGGAGACTGAGGCAGGAGGATCGCCTTTGCCCAGGAGTTGGAGACTGCAGTGGGCTATGATCATGCCACTGTATTCCAGCCTGGGTGACAGAATGAGACCCTATCTCTAAAAAGAAAAAAAAGTTTGGTTTCTGCACCCATGTAGTAAAAAAATTTAAAATGTGGTATAATGGGCATTGGAAACTAAGAAGGAGAAAAGGTGGGAGAGGGGGTAGAGATCAAAAGTTACCTACTACTTTTCTGTAAATAAATTCTGTCTTACCGCTGGGGGTAGGGGAGAAATAATGTAATGAAGAATAATAAAATACATGTGTTTAGAAAAGTAAAAAAAAAAAAAGTTACCTACTACAGCCAGGTACCATAGCTTACACCTGAAATCCTAGAACTTTGGGATACTGAGGCAGGAATATCAAACTTGAACTCAGGAGTTCCAGACCAGGAGTTCCTGAGCAAAAGTAAGATCCTGTCTCTACCCAAAATAAAAAAACTAACCAGGTATTGTGGTAGGCACCTGTAGTCCCAGCTACTCAGAAGGCTGAGGCAGAAGGATCACTTGAACCCAGGGTGTTCAATCTCTAACTTCAATTTCCTTGAACCCAAGAGTTTTAGGTTGCTGTGAGCTAGGCTGAGGCCACAGAACTCTAGCCTGGGCGGGCAACAGAGTGAGATTCTGTCCCCTTCCCCCCCACAAAAGTTACCTATCAGGTACAAAGTACACTATTCAGGTAATAGGCCCACTAAAAGCTCTGATTTTAGGCTCGGCGCCTGTGGCTCAATGGGCTAAGGTGCCAGCCACGTACACCTGAGCTGGCAGGTTCGAATCCAGCCCGGACCGGCCAAACAACAATGCCAGCTGCAACCAAAAAATGGCCAGGCGTTGTGGCGGGCGCCTGTAGTCCCGGCTACTTGGGAGGCAGAGGCAGGAGACTCGCTTGAGCCCAGGAATTGGAGGTTGCTGTGAGCTGTGATGTCACAGCACTCTATCCAGGGTGATAGCTTGAGGCTCTGTCTCAAAAAAAAAAAAAAAGCTCTGATTTTACCACTATACAATTCATCCATGTAACATAAACCACTTGTATCTCCTAAATTTTTTGAAAGAAATTTGTAAACAATTAACATCAATAAATAAGTAAATAGGCTCGGCGGTTGGAGGTTGCTGTGAGCTGTGATGTCACAGCACTCTATCCAGGGTGACAGCTTGAGGCTCTGTCTCAAAAAAAAAAAAAAAGAATGAATAAATAAATAAATAAGTAAATATAGGCGGCACCTGTGGCTCATTGGTAGGGCGCCAGCCCCATATACCAAAGGTGGTGGGTTCAAACCCAACCTCGGCTGCACTGCAAAACAGAAAAATAGCCAGGCATTGTGGCGGGTGCCTGTAGTCCCAGCTACTCGGGAGGCTGAGGCAGGAGAATTGCCTAAGCCCAGGAGATGGAGATGGAGGTTGCTGTGAGCTGTGTGACACCACAGCACTCTACTGAGGGCGATAAGTGAGACTCTGTCTCTACAAAACATAAATAAATAAATAAATAAATAAAAAGATCCAACTATAAATTTACAGGAAATATATGGAACAGAGAAAAATGTTAAATCAACAACTTGGGGTTACAACAAGCAAAATCCAGACTATGGAAGACTATAGGACAAACAATCCAGTTTTTTCACCAAATAAATTGGAAGAGAAAAAGAGCTAGAAGAAGAACATAGTAACTTGAAAAACACATTTTGGAAAATGAATAAATACCCCAGTAACAAGGAGCACATCCAGCCCCTCCAGATCATGGTTTCTAAATACTCTTCTCCAACAAGAACAACCAAGCTCCTTAGAGAAATGGCTGCTTCTAGGCCTACGGACAGAGAAAACTCAAGATCAGCCTGAATCTTTTCATAATGCCAAAAAGTAAGGACGTCCTCAGGAAACAGAAAAAAGTTGGTTCAGGGGAGTGCAGTATGTCCAAAGAACATAGCAGCCAACTGGAAACAATCTCCTAATGGCCAGAGCTGGAACAATTAGAGCCACAAAATAAATCACAGTAGTACTGGATTATAACCCATAAAATAAAATAAATATCCATGAGCCTACAATACATGATCGAATTAACAAATTAGATAAATGAAGGAGAAGAGGAAAATCTGCCTTACAGAATTCTAAATAATATAATATATGGGCTTGGTGCCCATAGCTGGTGTTAGGGCACCAGCCACATACACCTGGGCTGGTGGGTTCTAACCCAGTCAGGGCCTGCTAAAAAAAAGGACAACTACAGCAAAAAAAAAAAAAAAAAGGCCAGGCATTGTGGCGGGTGCCTGTAATCCCAGCTACTTGGGACGCTGAGGCAAGAGAATCTCGTAAGCCCAAGGGTTTGAGGTTGCTGTGAGCTATGATGCCACCGTACTCTACCAAGGGCAACACAGTGAGACTCTATCTCCAAAAAATAAATAAAATAAAATAAAATAATATATGGAGATACTGCCCCCTCCAAGAGATGGAGTTGAATTCCTCACTCGTTGAGTGTAGGCTGAACTCATGAGCTCACCTCAAAGAACAGAGTATTAAAAATAGTAATTTTACAGTGGCAAAACCTAGCTGGCACCATCTAAATTAAGTGGTCCAGATTGACATCAACAGTGATAAGTCCTATATTCCCTAACATGCAATGAGAAGAGCACTTCCCCTCTGTCTTTCCAAAAACCCAGAACTGCTTTCTAATTAAGAGAGAAACATAAGAAAAATTCAAATTGAGGTCCATCCTTCAAGATACCCAACATACCCATTATCCTTCAACCGTGTCAAAGTCATGATACACAAAGACTGACTGAAAAAAACGTCACAAACAAGAGGAAACTAAGGAAATATGTTCGCCCTGGAGAGGACCTAAGCTGTGCATGTCTCTGTCTGACATATTTCCCAAGGGCAAAGTGCGATCCCTAAACACTATCTTTTAGTTTTGCCTGTGGTTTTTGTGGTTTTGGTTTTTTTAGTTCAGAATAATAGGAAGATACAAACGATTATGTTACAATGTTTGCATTTGTCAGGATGCATTCCTGTTGTAGTTGTGTACTGCACCCAGAAGGCCTGCCATGCACCCTTACATTGTGTCCATTAAGTTGGATCTCACCAACCACCCCCTTCTCCCTGCTCCTTCCTTCCCCCTCTCCACTTCTTGAATTGAATTGAATTTTTCTCTTATGTGGACATGTATTAGATCATCTACTGGCGTCATATTAGTGTTGGGTACATTGGCTACTTGCTTTTCCATTCTTGTGATACTTTACTAAGAAGAATGTGTTTCAACTCCATCCAGATTAACACAAAAGATGTAAAGTCTCTATCTTTTCTTATAACTGAATAATATTCCATGGTATACATATACCACAGTTCATTAATCTATTCCTGGGTTGATGGGCATTTAGACTGTTTGCACATCTCGGTGATTGTAAATTGAGTTGTGATAAACAATCTAGTGCAAATGTCCTTATGAAGAATGATTTTTATTCTTCTGAGTAGGATCAAATGGAAGGTCTACTTTGAGTTCTTTGAGTATTCGCCATACTTCTTTCCAAAGAGGCTGTACTAGTTTGCAGTCCCACCAAAAGTGTAAAAGTGTCCTCTTCTCTCCATATCTGCATCAGTATCTGTAGCTTTGGGAATTTGTTTTTGTTTTGGTTTTTGAGACAAGATCTCACTCTGTTGCCTGGGCTAGAATGCAGTGACATCATCATAGCTCACTGCAAGCTCAAATTCCTGGGCTTAAGTGATCCTCCTGCCTCAGCCTGCTACAGGTGTGTGCCACCATGTCCAGATAATTTTCCTCTTTTTTTTTTTTTTTTGAGACAGAGTCTCACTATGTTGTCCTTTTTAGAGTGCCATGGCGTTGATGCAGGACAAGGCGGCCCTACAACCACTGCCTTGGCCCTGGCGGTGCTGATGCTGTGGCGGATAGAGGAACCAGGCTGCGCGAAGGGCCAGACACCTGTGTGGAAGACACTGGTGCCTTGCTGTCTCCTTCCCGAGCTCTTCCGGCTAGTCCATTTCATGGATGGCACCTTGCTATCTCCTCCTCCTGCACATCTGACTGGTCAATATCATGTCAGTTTCCAGGGCCTGGGTCTTCATTGGACAGCTGGCTGTAACTGATGAAGACCCAAGCCCTAAGAAGTTCTGGCAAAACAACTCCCTGGGACTATATAAGCCCCTGAGCAGAGAGCTCAGGAGCAGACCTGGGCTGGACCTAGGAGAGGGAACAGGAGAGCTTGTTCCCCTCCAGGGTCCTCTTTGCCTGGAGGTTTGGTTTTTCCACTTGTAGTTCTTCTTTCTTGTAAATACATCCTGACTTACCACCACTCTTGTGGTCCGAGGATTCCTTCTTCCAATCCTGGAGACCAAGAGCCTGAAATTCTGGTATCAGCTTCATAGCTCATAGCAACCTCTAACTCTTGGGTTTAAGTGATTCTCTTGTCTCAGCCTCCCAAGTTGCTGGGACTAAAGGTGCCTGCCAAAATGCAGCTATTTTTTGTTGCAGTTGTCAATGTTTAGCTGGCCCAGGCCGTTGAGTACCTGCCACCCTTGGTGTATGTGGTGGGTGCCTTAACCACTGTGCTATGGGCATTGAACCAATTTTTCTATTTTTATAGAGACAAAGTTTCATTCTGTTGCTCAGGTCTCAAGAAATCATACCTCAAGCCCAGCACAGTGGCTCATGCTTGTAATCCTAACACTCTGGGAGGCCAAGATGGGTGGATTGCCTAAGCGCAGGAGTTCAAGACCAGTCTGAGCCAGAGTGAGACCTCATTTCTGTAACTCAGTGGTTAGGTCACATGCTCTGGGGCTGGTGGGTTTGAACCCAGCCTGGGCCTGTTAAATAACAATAACAAAAAATAACTGGGTGTTGTGGTGGACACCTGTAGTCCCAGCTACTTGGGTGGCTGATGCAAGAGACTCACTTGAGCCCAAGAGTTTGAGGTTGCCGTAAGCTCTCATGCCATGAACTCGGAATAAAAAAAAAAAAAAGAAAAGAAATCACATCTCAAGCTCCTAAAGTGCTAAAATTATAGGCATGAGCCACTGTACCCAGGTAGTTATTTGGTTGTTTTGTTTTGTTTTTTGAGGTTTTTGGCTGGGGCTGGGTTTGAACCCACCACCTCCAGCATAGGGGGTTGGTGCCCTACTCCTTTGAGCCAAATAGGCACCGCCCTGTTTGGTTGTTTTTAAGACAAACTGAGTTACTTTTTATTCTATCTTTACAAAAAAATTACAAAATCATTGTTATGTGGAGGGAAGAGACTCACTTGAGCCCAGGAATTGGAGGTTGCTGTGAGCTGTGATGCCACTGTATTCTATCCAGGGTGACAGCTTGAGGCTCTGTCTCAAAAAAAAAAAAAAATCATTGTTATATGAAGACATGATTGAATATAACCCAAAAAAGTAGGGGGAAAGTATTATAGAAGTATGTCAGGCAGTTAATTTCTAAAATTACATTATTTTCTGGATTTGAGGATGTTTTTGGTATTTGTCAGCTTACATTTTTTTAATTTGGAATAATTTTAGATTTACAGAAAATTACAAAGATAGTACAGAAAGTTCCTGTATATTCCTCACTCAGCTTCCCTTCGTTCATGTTAACATTTTACTGGTACATAATACTTTTTCCCTACTTTTTTTTTTTTGGTCCAAACTAAGAAACCAACATTTGGTACAATACAATTAACTAGACGACAGACTTTATTCAGATTTCACCAGTTTTTCCATTAATTTTTTTGTGTGTTCCAAGATCCAATCCAGGATTCCACATGCATTTAGTCATCAGGCCTCCTTATTTCCTCCCATCTGTGATGTTTACTTTATAGTAATTCATTAAATGGTACATTTGCTTTATATGATTTTCTAAATGTGTGTTCTAGTTAACAATAACAAATAAAAACATAAACAAAATAATCGTAATTGTGTCTCCTTGCTCTCATAAGAAGGGCAAATATCCTCACCTGGCCAGTGAGGCCCTGCATGGCCTGGTGCGGCCCACTTCTACCATCTCTCCCTGCCTCCCAGTGACCCAGTCAAGGATGGCATCCTTTCACTCTTATCGTATTGATCTCACTCCCTCCTGCCACGGGGCCTTTGCACCCTCTGCCTAGCGCACTCTTACTTCCTCTTTGCCACAGTAACACTTACTCCTCAGCTGACATCATCCCAGCATCTCTCTTAACAGTCCAGACTTCCCTGGCCTCCCTGGCTGGGCAGTGACAAAGATTCTTTGCTTCCCCAAACTTTGGTCAGGCTCCTAAACCTTTTCATAAGCCCATCTGTTTTCACTTTCCCATAAAATCCAGCTTTAGCAAAGAATCCTGTTAAGTTAGTTTACCAAAAGCCACCCCACTTCAGTATCTGATCGCCCTCGATATCTGATTAGGTTTCTGATCCCCCACCATCCCCCGGATGATGTCTGTTGACCTTGGCCTGTCTTCAGGAAGAGTCCCATGAGCTCAGTTTAGCCAGAATTCCCCCTTACCCCTAGTTTCCTCTCAATCATTTTCCATTCATTGCCCCTCCCCGCCCACCGCTCCTTGGCTATAAATTCCTATTTGTTTGGGCTGTATTCAGAATTGAGTCCAATCTCTTTCCCCCACTCTGAAGTTGCATTATAGTAATCTCTATACCCATTGCAGTGGTCCTAAATAAAGTCTTCCTTACCATGCTTTCATAAGTGGATTGAATAACTTTTTCTTTTTTTTTTTTGTAGAGACAGAGTCTCACTTTATCGCCCTGGGTAGAGTGCCATGGCGTCACACTGCTCACAGCAACCTCCAGCTCTTGGGCCTAAGCGATTCTTTTGCCTCAGCCTCCCTAGTAGCTGGGACTACAGGCGCCCGCCACAGCGCCCGGCTATTTTTTTGTTTTGCAGTTTGGCTGAGGCCGGGCTTGAACCTGCCACCTTCGGTATATGGGGCCGGCGCCCTACTCGCTGAGCCACAGGAGCTGCCCTGAATAACTTTTTCTTTAACAGTAGAATCTCCTTACTATAGGTTCTCACCGCTGTCCACAGGGGCAATGTTACAATTGTTCGGGTTATATATCCCTCCCTGCTAGACTATAAGCCCCATGAGAACAGAAATCACGTCTACCAGGTTGACCTCTGTATCTCTAGCTTTTGCTATCGTGCCTAGCACACAGTAGGTGGTCAATAATTATTTATTGATTTAAAAAATGATTAAAAACCATTATACATACCCAAAAGGTGGAGAGGAAAAAGAGAGAGGAGGAAGGAATTACCCTAGTGTTTTGAGCTTTGTGCACTGCTCCTGTGTGAGTTCCCACTAAAATCTTCTTAGGAGGGCAGATCCTGGTAAATCATAAGATGACCCTTTTGTTTCTGCTGGACACTTGAATGGGTTCTAGATGAGAAGAGTTGGTCTGGGAGCTGAGTTTGAGAGGAGAGACTAGAGAACCTGAATTGCTGTGTGGAGTAAGAATTTCAGGTTTCCCTGAGCCATCCAGCAATTCGGGAGAGAGAGGCAGGAGAGGTCAAAGGAACAGCAGAGCCAGCAAAATTACAAGAGGGATGTGCTTTTCAGCCTCACTTCTATTACTAATTTCTTTTCTTTCTTTCTTTCTTTTTTTTTTTTTTTTTTGAGACAGAGCCTCAAGCTGTCACCCTGGATAGAGTGCTCACAGTGACCTCCAATTCCTGGGCTCAAGCGAGTCTCTTGCCTCTGCCTCCCAAGTAGTTAGGACTACAGGCGCCTGCCACAACACCCGGCCATTTTTTGGTTGCAGCCACCATTGTTGTTTGGCGGGCCCGGGCTGGATTCGAACCCGCCAGCTCAGGTGTACGTGGCTGGCGCCTTAGCCTGTTGAGCCACAGGCGCTGAGCCTCTATTACTAATTTCTAATTTTGATGCATTGTGATCAGAAGACATTGTCTAAATGATTGATTCTGTGAAATTTATTACAGCTTTTATTTCCTTTTTTTTTTTTTTTTTGAGATAGAGCCTCAAGCTGTCACCCTGGATAGAGTGCTGTGGCATCAAGCTCACAGCAACCTCCAACTCCTGGACTCAGGGGATTCTCCTGCCTCCGCCTCCCAAGTAGCTGGGACTACAGGCGCCTGCCACAACGCCTGGCTATTTTTTGGTTGCAGCCGTCATTGTTTGGCGGGCCTGGGCTGGATTTGAACCCGCTAGCTCAGGTGTATGTGGCTGGCACCGAGCCTATTACAGCTTTTTTTATGGCCAATTTAAATGTTCCTTTGGTGCTTAAAAAGAATGTGAATTCTCTGTTGCGTACAGAGTTCTGCTATATCTAATAGATCAAATTTATGAATTGCATTGTTTAGATCTTGGTTTCTAAGAAGACTGATCATGGAGTTACCATAGTCTTAAGCATATTTATTTAAAAGTAAGAAGATGATTATTATTTTTTTTTTTTGAGACAGAGTCTCACTGTCGCCCTTGGTAGAGTGTTGTGGTATCACAGTTCACAGCAACCTCAAATGCTTGGGCTTAAGCAATTCTCTTGCCTCAGCCTCATTCTCTTGCCTTGCCTTGACCTTAGACGCCCACCACAACAGCCGACTATTTTTTGTTGCAGTTGTCATTGTTGTTTAGCTGGCCCGGGCTGGGTTCAAACCCACTAGCCTCAATGTATATGGCTGGCGCAGTAACCACTGTGCTACAGGCACCGAGCCAGAAGATAAATTGTTTAATTATAAATTTTTCAAAATTGTTAGGAAGGGAGAAAACAACAAAGAAATCACAGGCCAGAAAGCAAATGAAAAAAAACAAGAAAAATGATGAGCGAGTATTTTTTTTTTTTTTTTTTTGAGACAGAGCCTCAAGCTGTCACCCTGGATAGGGTGCTGGGGCATCACAGCTCAGAGAGAGCAACCTCCAAATCCTGGGCTCAAGTGAGTCTCCTGCCTCTGCCACCCAAGTAGCTGGGACCACAAGCACCTGCCACAACACCCGGCCATTTTTTGGTTGTAGCCATTATTGTTGTTTGGTGGGCCCAGGGCTGGACTCGAACCCTCCAGCTCAGGTGTACATGGCTGGCGCCTTAGCCCGTTGAGCCACAGGTGCCGAGCCATGATGAGGGAGTATTAAAAAGCAATCTGAAATTACAAAAAATGACAAAATTAAATCTACCTGTATAGCAATAATTGAGTGGAAAGAACTAACCAATTACAAGAAAGTACTTTCAATGTTAAATAATTCAATGAAAATATTTCAGATTGTATATGAAGTCAGCACATTGTGCCCCATGATTGCACCAATGTACACAATTATGATTTAATAAAAAAAAAAGTACTTTCAGATGTGGTTAAAAAAAACTAACAGTAATAAATATTAAATATAAAGTTAAGTCCCAGCTCATGATGTTGATAGAATAAAAGTAACAAAGATCATGGTGACTCACATCTATAATCCTAGCACTCTGGGAGTACCAGGAAGGTGGATCGATTGAGCCCAAGAGTTGGAGACCAGCCTGACCCCATCCTACTCAAAATAGGAAACTTAGACTCGGCACCTATGGTTCAGTGCCTAGGGCGACAGCCACGTACACCAGGGCTAACAGGTACAAACCCAGCCTAGGGCCTGCCAAACAACAATGACAACTACAACAAAAAAATAGCCAGGCATTGTGGTGATGCCTGTAGTCCCAGCTATTTGGGAGGCTGAGGCAAAAGAATGGCTTAAGCCCAAGAGTTTGAGGTTGCTGTGAGCTGTGACGCAATAGCACTCTACATACTGAGGCTCTGTCTCAAAAAAAAGAAAGAAAATTTAGCTGGGGGTGTCACGGCAGGAGCCTGTAGTCCCAGCTACTTGAGAGGTGGAGGCAAGAAGATTGTTTCAAGCCCAAGAGTTTGAGGCTCCTGTGAGCTTTGATGCCTCGGCACTCGACCTAGGGTGAGAGAGTGAGACTCTGTCTCAAAAAAAGTGGTGACTCATGCCTATAATCCCAGCACTCTGGGAGGCCCAGGCGGTAGATCCCTTGAGCTCACAAGCTGGAGACCAGCCTGAGCTACAGCCAAACCCCATCTCTAAAATTAGGTGGACCTTGTGGCCAGCACTGTAGTCTGAGACTGAGGCAAAAGGATCACTTGAGCCCAAGAGTTTGAGGTTGCTGTGAGCTATGAAGCCATGGCACTCTACCAGGAGCAAGAACGTGAGAATCTGTCTCCAAAAAAAAGACTGATGGCGCCTGTGGCTCAAAAGAGTAGGGCGCTGGCCCCTTATACTGGAGGTGGCGGGTTCAAACCTAGCCCCAGCCAAAAACTGCAAAAAAAAAAAAGACAAAGATGTCAGATAGAATAAAACATTCAAAAGCCCTCTAGAGTAATAGAATAAAATATATTACTTTATTTTTTATATTTGAGATGCTATCTGAACTGCTCATTTTGAATGAAGTTTACAGGTGAAATGAAAAGAGAAATTAAACATGAGAAAAGGCTTAACCTCACTACTAGTTTAAATTGCAAATTAACCCAGCAGGAATGGCTAGGGGGGACAACCTTGGTGTCAGCACAAACTGGCATAACCTTTTTTGAAATCAATTCAGCAACTTCTGTCAACAATTTTAAGTGGGTTGTCCCTTTAATCTGGCAATTCAATTTCTAGCAACTTACCTTGTGGAAGTCCTCACATAAGTGTTCGAAGACCTTTGTATAAGGATGTGGATTTCTGCAAGATTTAAAATAGCAAAATCCTTGGAGTGGAGCCTAAAGATCCATGAACAGAGATAAAGAAGAAATGGCACAGGCGGCATCTGTGGCTCAGTGAGTAGGGCGCTGGCCCCATATACTGAAGGTGGCAGGTTCGAAACTGGCCCTGGCCAAAATGCAACAAAAAAATAGTAGGGCCTGTCGGGAGCACCTGTAGTCCCAGCTACTAGGGAGAAGAATCACCTAAACCCAAGAATTGGAGGTTGCTGTGAGCTGTGACACCACAGCACTCTACCAAGGGCGACAACTTAAGACCGTCTCAATAAAAAAAAAAAAAAAAAAAAGAGGAAATGGCACATTAGAGAAAAGGCCCTAAGCCATATGGCTAAGGAGGAGGGAGCTAGCTGTATCTTGGGCTTTCCTATGTCACAGTGTCACAGCTGAGCTCCCTACTCTAGGCCTTGTGCTCTGAAAATCTGTCGTTGGCAGAGACTACTGGCCCAAGGCAGGCAGGTCACTCTGGCCTTTGGTCCCAACAGGACAAACTTTGGCCTCCAAGTGGCAAAGTTTTTTTATGTTTTTTTTTCTTTCTTTTCTTGCTTTCTTTCTTTTTTTTTTTTTTTTGAGACAGAGTCTCAAGCTGTCGCCCTGGGTAGAGTGCTGTGGCATCACAGCTCACAGCAACCTCAAACTCTTGGGCTTAAGCGATTCTCTTGCTTCAGCATCCTGAGTAGGTGGGACTACAGGCGCCCACCACAATGGCTGGCTGTGTTTTGGTTGCAGCTTCATTGTTGCTTAGCAGGCCTGGGCCAGGTTTGAATCAGCCACTCTAGGTGTATGTGGCCAGCGCCCTGCTGACTGAGCTATAAGCGCTGTGCTGTTTGGGTTTTTTTGTTGTTTTGTTTTTTTTTTTTGAGACAGAGTCTTACTATGTCGCCCTTGGTAGAGTGCTCTGGCGTTACAGCTCACAGCAACCTCAGACTCTTGGGCTTAAGCAATTCTCTTGCCTCAGCCTCCCAAATAGCTGGGACTGCAGGTGCCCACCACAATGTCTGGCTATTTTTTGGTTGTAGTTGTCATTGTTTTTGGCAGGCCCAGGTCGTGTTTGAACCCACCACCCTTGGTGTATGTGGCTGGTGCCATAACCACTGTGCTAGGGGCGCCAAGATGTGGTGATTGACTTCTCATTTATTTTGAGAAAAACACTTAAGCTTTGGGCCTTTTGGTTAGGCAAACTGCAAAGATACATCTAACAAGAAAAAGCTGTGGGTACCGTATTGCGCCATGTACAATGCCCTCCCATGTACATTGCACACTCGCATTTCTGGCCCATACTTTCAGGAAAAGAAAAATCTTTTGTTTTAATTTTTTAATTCAAATTGTTTTATATATTTAAGTACTTGTTTTTGTATTATAAAATAATTTTAGTGCTTTATTTATTTATTTATTTTTTTTTTTGAGACACAGCCTCAAGCTGTCACCCTGGATAGAGTGTTGTGGCATCACAGCTCACAGCAACCTCCAACTCCTGGGCTCAAGTGAGTCTCCTGCCTCTGCCTCCCAAGTAGCTGGGACTACAGGCGTCCGCCACAACGGCTGGCCATTTTTTAGTTGCAGCCGTCATTGTTGTTCGGCAGGTTCGGGCTGGATTTGAACCCTTCAGCTCAGGTGTACGTGGCTGGCGCCTTAGCCCATTGAGCCACAGGCGCCAAGCCTATTTTTTAACATATTATTGTTCAAGAAATTTATTTTGGGGGGGGACAGAGTCTCACTTTGTCACCCTCAATGGAGTGCCATGGTGTCATAGCTCACAGTAACCTTGAACTCTTGAGCTCAAGTGATCCTCTTGCCTCAGACTCCAGAGTAGCTGGGACTATAGGCAGCTACCACGAAGCCCAGCTAGTTTTTCTGTTTTTCTATTTTTAGGAGAGACAAGGTCTCACTCTTGCTCACGCTGGTCTTGAACTCCTGACCTCAAACAAACCACCTGTCTTGGCCTCCCAGAGTGTTAGGATTACAGTTATGAGCCACTGCGCCTGGCCCAAGAAATTTTATGTAAAAAATAATTATAAAAAACAAGAACAGATACAAAGTACAAGAAATTTTATGCTTCAGTGACAAATGGTACCCATATATAGTGTACATCTTTCAAACTGGACAAAATGCGAGCATCATGCACTGAGAAATATAGTGGTTGAGGCCAGGCGAGGTGGCTCACACCTGTAGTCCTACCACTCTGGCAGGCCGAGGCAGGTGGATTACCTGAGCTGGGGAGTTTGAGAATGGCCTGAGCAAGAGCGAGACCCCGTCTCTAAAAAAGACCAGTATTGTGGCAGGTGCCTGTAGTCTCAGTTACTTGGGAGGCTGAGGCAAGAGAATCACTTGAGACCGAGTCTGAGGTTGCTGCAAGATGCCATGCCACTCTACTGAGGGTGACAAAGTGAGACTCTGTCTCAAAAACAAACAGGCTTAGTGCTGGTAGCACAGTGGTTATGGCACCAGCCACATGCACCGAGGCTGGCAGGTTCAAGCCCGGCCCAGGCCAACTAAACAACAATGACAACTGCAACAAAAAAATAGCTGGGCATTGTGGTGGGTGCCTGTAGTCCTAGCTACCTGGGAGGCTGAGGCAAGAGAATCACTTAAGCCCACAAGAGTTTGAAGTTGCTATGAGCTGTGACGCCACAGCACTCTACTGAGGGCAACATAGTCAGAGTCTGTCTCAAAACAAACAAACAACAAAATATGGTGGGTTTTTCTTTTGTCTGTTTTGGGTTTTTTGGAGATAGAGTCTCACTCTGTTACCTCGGCAGGAGTTCGATGGCCTACCTTGCTGCAACTTCAAACTCCTGGGTTCAAGTGATCCTCCTGCTTAAGCCTCCTGAGTGGCTGGGACTATAGGCATCTGCCATAACACCAGGTTAATTTTTCTATTTTTTAGTACAGACAGGGTCTTCCGCTTGCTCAGGCTGTTCTTGACTCCAGAATTCAAACAATCCACCTTGCTTGGACTCCCACAGTGCTAGAATTACAGGCATGAGCCACTGAGCCTGGCCAAAATATGAGATTTTGAATTGTTGAGGGAGAGAAGCATCTTTGTAAATGGTTCCCTTTCATTTGTTTACCGGCACAGCCACTCATGCAGTTCCCCTATGAGGGGAGTGACTCTCGTGGCGGACACAGATGTTGAATACATAACCATATAAACATGGCACTGCAAGGAGATCACGGGTTGGTGGGAGCCTGTGTTCTAAGGCATTTTGTTTAGGTTGGGAGGTTTAGAACAGTTTCTCTGAAGAAATTACATCAGATGAGACTAGAGAAAGATGAGAACCTAAAAGGAATCAATCCTAAAACAGTTTGCACAGAGGGGATGTCTTGTTCAAAGACAGGAGGCAGAAGAGCTTGGGAGCATTTATGACAGGCTGGTGTGACCTGAGGAGAAAGGGGGATGGCATGAGGAAAGGCAGAAGTCATCCTTCAGGACCTTGTGGGCCACTTCAAGGATTTGGGATTTTCTACTCAGGGCAAAAAAAAAAAAAAAAATTAGGATTCGGACCCAGACCAGGCCGTCTCTCTGCAGCTATGTTTGGCCAAATGTGTGAGTAAATCCTGGGGTAAGCAGTTAGCCTGAGGAAATTGGCAAGAGAGCCAGGAAGATAGCCAAAAGGACTCAAGGCAAATCTCCTCTTCAGAATGGAGACCACTGAGGGGCCTCTGCTGGCAGCGCCAAAGCACAAGCTGCTAATCCAGACTGAAGAGTTCAGGCATTGGAAGGTGCACGTTCGAGTGTTGCAGAATTCTTGGGTGGGGAGGGGGGTGCAGCTAGTGGATAAGTTTTTGTAAAGCTGCCAATCTTTCTAGAAGGGGACAGGTCAAATTGTGAAAAGACCAACTTTAAAATCCTGACCTGAGGCTCGGCACCTGTGGCTCAAGCGGCTAAAGCGCCAGCCACATACACCTGAGCTGGCAGGTTCAAATCCAGCCCCGGCCTGCCGAACGACAATGACGGCTGCAACCAAAAAATGGCCGGGCGTTGTGGCGGGCGCCTGGTCTGTAGTCCCAGCTACTTGGGAGGCAGAGGCAGCATACTCACTTGAGCCCAGGAATTGGAGGTTGCTGTGAGCTGTGATGCCATGGCACTCTATCCAGGGTGACAGCTTGAGGCTCTGTCTCAAAAAAAAAAAAATCCTGACCTGAGGCTCAGTGCCCGTAGCACAGTGGTTACAGCACCAGCCACATGCATCGAGGCTGGTGGGTTTGAGCCTGGCCTGGGTCAGCTAAACAATAATGACAACTGCAACAAAAAAATAGCTAGGCATTGTGGTGGGCACCTGTAGTCCCAGCTACTTGGGAGGCTAAGGCAAGAGAATTGCTTAAACCCAAGAATTTGAGGTTGCTGTGTGCTGTGACAACAGGGCACTCTACCCAGGGCGACATAGTGAGACTATGTCTCAAAAAAAAAAAAAAAAAATCCCTGACCTGAGATAATGGCTGCAGAAGACCAGGACGCATAGTAGAGGGCATTGCTGTAGGTATCATTTCTGGAAGTAGAGAAGAGGAGGAGTGCCAGGGAGGGGACTTAAGGAGAAGGATGTGGTGCTCCTTTCCCTGCTGGAGCTCTGGGAGGTAATGCATCAATACGTGGAAGTGGAAAACACATGCAAGGCATGGACATGAGAGACTCACTTCCCAAATATTCTAGAAAGGCCAGATGCTTGACAGAGAAAAAGTCTCTGTAATAACATAGACAGGGGCGTTTAGCCAAAAGATGTGTTGGTGACACAAGATGAAATCAACAGGCAGCATCAGAAGTAAATGCTCAGGCCCCCCCTTTTGTACCTCTCAAAAAGAGAATTATTAGAATTTCTATGTTTGCAACTAATGCACAAATTATCAAACCTAAATCAAATGTTTGACTTGTACAATAAGTTAACTTCTTATTGCTACTATAACAAATTATTACAATCTCGGTGGCTTAAAGCAGCACAAATTTATTCTCTTAACTGTTCTAAAGTCCAGAAGTCTGAAATCAGTTTCCCTGGGCTAAATAAAGTCTAGCTGTTCTTAGGTTGTTCTTGTCTTCTTCTGGAAGCTCAGGGGAGAATCCACTGCCCCGGATTTCCTGGCTCCTGGAGGCTGCCTGTACTCATCTGCTTGTGACCCTGCCCACTGCTTCTTGATTCTATCTTCGCATCTCATATTTTTGTAATTAAATCTGCCCTTCTCTTATAAAGACACTTGTGATTATATTTAGGGCCCACTCCACCTCCCAGATAATCCCAAACAATCTCCCAAGTCAAAATCCTTAATGTAGTCATGCTCACAAACTTCCTTTCCTTTTGCCATATAAGAATATGTACACAGGGCTGATTGTGGTGGCTCACACCTATAATCCTAGCACTCTGGAAGGCTGAGGCAGAAAGATTGCTTTAGCTCAGGAGTTCAAGACCAATCTGAACAAGAGTGAGACACCTCTCTACAAAAAATATAAAAATTACCCTGGTGCAGTAATGTTCACCAGACTTTTGAAAAACTCAATACCCAAAATTCTACCAGGCTTATCAATATTTATAATTAATGTGAATGGTTTGAATTGCCCTCTAAAGAGGCACAGGTTGGCTGACTGGATACAAAAACTCAGGCCAGATACCTGCTGCATACAAGAATCTCATCTTACCTTAAAAGATAAATATAGACTCAGGGTGAAGGGATGGTCATCTAAATTTCAGGCAAATGGAAATCAGAAAAAAGCAGGTGTTGCAACTTTATTCACAGATACAATAGTCTTTAAACTAACAAAAGTAAGAAAAGATAAGGATGGTCACTTCATATTTGTTAAGGATAACACTCAACATGATGAGATTTCAATTATTAACATTTATGCATCTAACCAGAATGCATCTCAATTTATAAAATACACTCTACCAGACACGAGCAACTTGATTTCCTCCAGCTCCATAATAGTCAGAAACTTTAACATTCTTTTGGCAATGTTAAATAGATCCTCCAAAAGAAGCTAAACAAAGAAATTTTAGGCTTAAACTTAACCATTCAGCAGTTGGATTTAATAGACATCTACAGAACATTTCATCCTAATGAAACTGAATACACAGTCTTCTCATCAGCCCATGGAACATACTCCAAAATTGATCACATCTTAGGTCACAAGTCTAACCTCAGCAAATTTAAAAGAATAGGAATTATTCCTTGCATCTTATCAGACCATCATGGAATAAAAGTTGAACTCAGTAATAATAGGAATCTGCATACTCATACAAAAATATGGAAACTAAATAACCTTATGTTGAAGAATAGCTGGGTCATAGACGAGATTAAGAAGGAAATTACCATATTTTTGAAACAAAACAACAATGAAGACACAAATTATCAGAACCTCTGGGATACCGCAAAGGCAGTCCTAAGAGGAAAATTTATAGCACTGCAAGCCTTCCTCAAGAGAACAGAAAGAGGAAGTTAACAACTTAATGGGACATTTCAAGCAACTGGAAAAGGAAGAACATTCCAATCCCAAACCCAGCAGAAGAAAAGAAATAACCAAAATTAGATCAGAATTAAATGAAATTGAAAACAATAGGATTATACAACAGATCAATAAATCAAAAAGATGGTTCTTTGAAAAGGTCAATAAAATAGAGAAACCTTTGGCTAACCTAACCAAGAAAAAAGGAGTAAAATCTCTAATTTCATCAATCAGAAATGATAAAGACAAAATAACAACAGACTCCTCAGAAATTAAAAAAATCCTTAATGAATATTACAAGAAACTCTATTCTCAGAAATACAAAAATCTGAAGGAAATATACCAATACTTGGAAGCACGCCACCTTCCTAGACTTAGCTAGGATGAAGTGGAACAGGCCTATATCAAGTTCTGAAATAGCATCAACTATACAAAATTTCCCTAAAAAGAAAAGCCTGGGACCAGATGGCTTCACGTCAGAATTCTACCAAATCTTTAAAAAGGAACTAGTACCTATATTACCCAACCTTTTTCAAAATATAGAAGAAGAAAGAATACTACTCAACACATTCTATGAATCAAACATCACCTTGATCCCCAAACCAGGAAAAGACCCAACAAGAAAAGAAAATTATAGACCAATTTCACTAATGAATATTGATGCAAAAACATCCAACAAGATCCTAGCAAACAGAACCCAGCAACACATCAAACAAATTATACACCATGACCAAGTGGGTTTTATCCCAGGCTCTCAAGGCTGGTTCAATATATGTAAATCTATAAATATAATTTATCACATAAACAAATTAAAAAACAAAGACCATATGATTATCTCAATTGATGCAGAAAAAGCTTTTGATAATGTCCAGCATCCTTTCATGATCAGAACACTTAAGAAAATGGGTGTAGAAGGGACATTTCTTAAACTGATAGAGGCCATCTATGGCAAACCCACAGCCAATATCGTATTGAATGGAGTCAAATTGAAATCATTTCCACTCAGATCAGGAACCAGGCAAAGTTGCCCATTGTCTCCACTGCTTTTTAACGTTGTAATGGAAGTTTTAGCCATTGCAATTAGGCAAGAAAAGGCAATCAGGGGCATCCACATAGGGTCAGAAGAGATCAAACTTTTACTCTTCACAGATGAAATGATTGTCTATCTCAAAAACACCAGGGATTCTACTATAAAACTCAAGGAATCAAGGAATACAGCAGCATCTCAGGTTACAAAATCAACACTCATAAATCTGTAGCCTTTATATACACCAACAATAATCAAGCTGAAAAAACAGTCAAGGACTCTATTCCATTCACAGTAGTGCCAAAGAAGATGAAATATTGGGGAGTTTAGCTAACAAAGGACGTGAAAGATCTCTATAAAAAGAACTATGATTTCTTGTACCCTCAATGAATCCCCAACTATATATATATATATATATATATGAACTATGAAACTCTAAGAAAAGAAATAGCTGAAGATGTTAACAAAGGGAAAAACATACCATGCTCATGGCTGGGAAGAATCAACATTGTCAAAATGTCCATACTACCCAAAGCAATATATAATTTTAATGCAATCTCTATTAAAGCTCCACTGTCATAATTTAAAGATCTCAAAAAAAAATACTTCATTTTATATGGAATCAGAAAAAACCTTGAATAACCAAGACATTACTCAGAAATAAAAACAAAGCACAAGGAATAATGCTACCAGACCTCAGACTATATTATAAATCGATAGTGATCAAAACAGCATGGTACTGACACAAAAACAGAGAGGTAGATGTTTGGAATAGAATAGAGAACCAAGAGATGAACCCAGCTACTTACCATTTATTTGATCTTTGACAAGCCAATTTAAACCATTCATTAGGGAAAAGATGCCCTGTTTAACAAATGGTGCTGGATGAACTGGCTGGCAACCTGTAGAAGACTGAAACTGGACCCACACCTTTCACCATTAACTAAGATAGACTCTCACTGGATTAAAGATTTAAACTTAAGACATGAAACCATAAAAATACCAGAAGAAAGAGCAGAGAAAACACTTGAAGAAATCGGCCTGGGTAAATATTTTACAAGGAGGACCCCCTGGGCAATTGAAGCAACACCAAAAATACACTACTGGGACCTGATTTAACTTAAAAGCTTCTGCACAGCCAAGAACACAGTAAGTAAAGCAAGCAGACAGCCCTCAGAATGGGAGAAGATGTTTGCAAATTATGACTCTGACAAAGGTTTAATAACAAGAATCCACAGAGAACTCAAACGTATTAGCAAGAAAAGAACAAGTGATCCCATCTCAGGGTGGGCAAGGGACTTTAAAAGAAACTTCTCTGAAGAAAACAGGTGCACGGCCTACAGACACATGAAAAAATGCTCACCATCCTTAATCATCAGAGAAATGCAAATCAAAACTACTTTGAGATATCATCTAACACCAGTCAGATTAGCCCACATCACAAAATCCCCAAACCAGAGCTGTTGGCATGGATGTGGAGAAAAGGGAACACTTCTATGCTGCTGGTGCGAATGCAAACTAAAATGCTCCTTTTGGAAAGATGTTTGGAGAACACTTAGGGATCTAAAAATAGACCTGCCACTCAATCCTACAATTCCTCTATTAGGTATATATCCAGAAGGCCAATAATCACATTGTAACAAAGATATTTGTACTAGAATGTTTATTGCAGCCCAATTCATAATTGCTAAGTCATGGAAGAAGCCCAAGTGCCCATCGACCCATGAATAGATTAATAAATTGTGGTATATGTACACCATGGAATATTATGCAGCCTTAAAAAAAGATGGAGACTTTACCTTTTTCATGTTTACATGAATGGAGCTGGAACATATTTTTCTTAGCAAAGTATCTCAAGAATGGAAGAAAAAGTATCCAATGTACTCAGCCCTACTATAAAACCAAATTGTAGCTTTCATATGAAAGCTATAACCCAATTATAGCCCAAGAATATGGGGAAAGGGGATGGAGAGGAGGGGGGAGGATGGGTGGAAGGAGGGTAATTGATGGGATTACACCTACAGTGCATCTTACAAGGGTACATGTGAAATTTACTAAATGTAAAATACAAATGTCTTAACACAATAACTAAGAAAATGCCGTGAAGGCTAAGTTAACCTGTTTGATGAAAATATTTCAAATTGTATATAAAACCAGCACATTGTACCCCACGATTGCATTAATGTACACAGCTATGATTTAGTTAAAAAAAATTACCCAGGTGTAGTGGGGCACACCTGTAGTTGCAGCTACTTGGGAAACTGAAGCAGGAGGATCACTTGAGTCCAGGAAGAGGCTGCAGTAACCTATGAGATGACACACTGTAATCAGGGTGACAGAGAAAGACTCTGTCTCAAAAAAAAAGACATACACTGGTTCTGGGGATTAAGGTTTGATATGAAAGCTATAACCCAATTATAGCTCAACCTTCCTAATGCTTTGGAGGCCATTATTCAGCCTACTACAAGTATATAGTTGGAGATAGCCCTCAGGTTTAAACCTATGTAATGAACCTGGGCAATGATGTGATGACAGGAGCCTGTATGAACTCCCAGTACAAACAGGGATAGCCAAAACATATCAAAGAAAGAAAATACCATCTGTTTTGAGACCCTGTTAAACGAGGCAGGAATAGCATAACAGATTTTCCCCAAACTGAAATAACAAAATAGCCCCCAAAATCCCAATGCTCTGGGCCATGAGGTTATGATCCTTTTTTATTTTTCCCAAAAGCATTATTGAAGTTATGGCATATACCATAAAATGTACCCATTATAAGTATATAGTTCAATTATTTTTAATAAATTTATAGAGATATGTAACTATCACAACAATCCAGGTTTGAACATTTCCATCACCCCCGAAAGTTCCCTTGTGCTCATTTGCAGTTGATCCCCACTACCAGATCCAGCCCAGGCAACCACTGATCTACTTTCTCTGTATGGATTTGCTTTTCTGTATACCTCGTGTAAATGGCATCATACAATATACAGTGTTTTGTGTCTGGTTTTCATTTAGTATACTGTTTTTGAGGTTCATCTATATCATAGTGTATATTAGGAGTTATTCCTGTGGGTTTTTTTTTTTTTTTTGCATCAAGTGGTGTTCCATTATGTGAATATACCACATTTTGTTTATACATTAACCTGTTGATGGACATTGGATTGTTTCCTCTTTGGAGCTATTATGAATAATGTTGCTGTGAATATTCATGTACAAGTCTTTGTGTAGAAATATGTTTTCATTTCCCTTGGCTAGATAACCTAGGAATGAAATTGGTAACTGGTAAGTTTATTTTTAACTTTTCCTTTTTCTTTTTTTTTCCTGAGACAAAGTCTCACTCTGTCATCCTGGGTACAGTGCTATGGTGTCAAAAGCTCACAGCAACCTCAAACTCTTGGGCTCAAGCAATCTTCTTCCCTCAGCATCCTGAGTAGCTGGGAGTATATAGGTAGCTGCCACGATGCCTGGCTAGTTTTTCTGTTGTTCTATTTTTAGTAGAGACAGGGGTCTCACTCTTGCTCAGGCTGGTCTCGAACTCCTGAGCTCAAGTAATCCACCAACCTCAGCCTCCCAAAGTGTGAGGATTACAGGCATAAGTCACTGGGCCTAGCCTGTAGTAAGCTTAAAAATCAGAAGTGTGAGTCCTCCAGTTTTGTCCTTTTCCAAGATTGTTCTGGCTACTCTGGATCCTTTGCATTTTTGTATTAATTTTAGAATTAGCTTGTCAATGTCTGCAAAAAAAAAATGTAGCCAAGTTTTTAGAGAGATTTAAAGGGAAAACAAGCTGGATTTCTATACTCAAAAACACTTTTGACACTAAATATCTAAGCAGTGGTTCTCAACATTCCTAATGCAGTGACCCTTTAATACAGTTCCTCATGTTGTGGTAACTCCCAACCATAAAATTATTTTCATTGCTACTTCATAACTGTAATTTTGCTACTGTTATGAATCATAATGTAAATATCTGATATGCAGAATGTATTTAGGTGACCCCTGTGAAAGGGTCGTTTAACCCCCAAAGGGTCTTGACCCACAGGTTGAGAACCGCTGATCTAAGGTTTTTTACCTCACATCAAGCAATTCTCCAATTCTCTAGAAACGCCAACTGTATGTCTTACGATTCAATTCAATTCAATTCTGAGAGAAGCTATCTGAAGTTAATGACGGCCCCTTCCCTTCAAAAGTCACTAATTAGCATAAGCTCTGATATGGTTGAAAGGAGCTGATTGTGAGGCTGGGCCCAGATGGCTAATGCCTGTAATCCTAGCACTCTGGGAGGCCAAGGCAAGTGGATTGCCTGAGCTCACAGGTTCAAGACCAGCCTGAGCCAGAGCAAGATCTCATCTTTAAAAATAGCCAGGCGTTGTGGTGAGCGTCTGTGGTCCTAGCTACTTGGAAGGCTAAGGGAAGAAAATCACTTGAGCCTAATAGTTGGAGGTTGCTGTGAGCTATGATGCTACGACACTTTACCTCCCTGCCCCCCCCAAAAAAAAAGGAAGAAAAGAAAGAAAAGAAAGGAGCTTATTGTGAATAACAAAAGATGTTTCTCTTCCCACTCCCCCATCACCAGGAAATTACAAGAGTTTTAGAAGTTCCTGTGTTAGGAACTAGGGTCAAAACCAGATATGGATTTCTTAATATATCACATGCTTGATTGCATTAAGTTTGTAGATCAATGTGGGCAATGTTACTATCTTAGCAATAGTAGTTTTTGCGAATTTTGTGAGCTTTTCTATGAAAATCTTACTATCAAGAAAAATGATGCCATCATATCATCTGTGAAAAAGGACAGTTTTAGTTCTTTTCCAATATGGATGCCTTTTTCTTTTTAACTTTTGGTCCCTCTTTGGACTACAAGTGACAAGAGCAGACATCTTTGCCTTATTCTAGATCTTAAAGGCCAAGCTCAGTGGCTTACAGGTATAATCCCAGCAGTCTGGGAGACCAAAGCAGGTGGATTGCCCAGGCTCAGGAATTCCAGACCAGCATGAGTGAGAGAGTAAGACCAGTCTCTACTAAAAATAGAAAAACTACCTTCGGGTGACGTGGTGGGTGCCTGTAGTCCCAGCTATTCAAGAAGTTGAGGCAAGGGGACAACTTGAGCCCAAGAGTTTGAGGTTGCTGTCAGCTGTAAAATCAGGCCAGGGCACTCTACTCAGGGCAACGGATTAAGACTCTGTCTCAAAAAAAATCAAAAAACAAGGACAACATTTGGTTTTTCATCATTATATGTAATGTTAACTATAAGTTTCAGGTAGACATGCTTTATCAAACCGAGAAAGTTCCTTTTTATTCCTAGTTTAAGAGTTTTTATCATCAACAAGTGTTGGATTTTGTCAAATGCTTTTTCTGTACCTACTGAGATAATCACATAGCTTTGTCCTTTATCTTATTATTATGAGGATTTACCTTAATTGGCTTTCAGATGTCAAAATAACCTTGCATTTCTGGGATAAAACCCACTTGGTCTGGTATATAATCCTATTTATACATTGCGGGATTTTATTTGCTAATATTATGCCAAAGATTTTCCACATCTACATTCAAAAGAGATTGGTCCGGGCTCAGCGCCTGTGGCTCAACGGGCTAGAGCGCCAGCCATGTACACCTGAGCTGGCGGGTTCGAGTCCAGCCCGGGCCGCGAAACAACAATGATGGCTGCAACCAAAAAGTGGCCGGGCGTTGTGGCGGGCGCCTGTAGTCCCAGCTACTTGAGAGGCGGAGACAGGAGACTCACTCGAGCCCAGGAGTTGGAGGTTGCTGTGAGCTGTGATGCTACAGCACTCTATCCAGGGTGACAGCTTGAGGCTCTGTCTCAAAAAAACAAAACAAAACAAAACAAAAAAACAAAAGAGATTGGTCCGTAATTTTTTTTTTGTTGTTAGAGACAGAGTCTCACTTTGTCGCCCTTGCTAGAGTGTGTGGCATCACAGCTCACAGCAACCTCCAACTCTTGTGCTTAGGTGATTCTCTTGCCTCAGCCTCCCAAGTAGCTGGGAGTACAGGTGCCCACCACAATGCCTGCTATTTTTTGTTGCAGTTTGGCTGGGACCAGGTTTGAACCCGCCACCCTCAGTATATGAGGCCGGTGCCCTACTCACTGAGCCACAGGTGCTGTCCTGGTCTGTAATTTTTTCTTCTTATTTTTTTTTTTTTTTTACAGTTTTTGGCTTTTTGGCTTGAACCAGCCACCTCCGGCATATGTGGCCAGCGCCCTACTCCTTTGAGCCACAGACACCACCCAGTCGGTAATTTTTTTTTTAATGTAATATCTTTGGCATGAACCAGGGTAATATTGTCCACACAGAATGAATTAGGATGTATACTCTCCTTTTCTGTTTTCTAAAAGAATTTGTGAAAGACTGATATTATATCTTCTTTAAATTTTTTTTTTTTTTTTTTTTGAGACAGAGCCTCAAGCTGTCACCCTGGACAGAGGGCTGTGGCATCACAACTCACAGCAACCTCCAATTCCTGGGCTCAAGTGAGTCTCTTGTCTCCACCTCCCAAGTAGCTGGGACTATAGGCGCCCGCCACAATGCCCGGCCATTTTTTGGTTGCAGCCGTCATTGTTGTTTGGTGGGCCCGGGCTGGATTCGAACCTGCCAGCTCAGGTGTACGTGGCTGGCGCCTTAGCCCGTTGAACCACAGGTGCCGAGCCTTCTTTAAATATTTGATAGGTGCCGGGCACAGTGGCTCAAACCTGTAATCCTAGCATTCTGGGAGGCTGAGACAGGTGGATGACCTGAGCTCAGTAGTTTGAGATCAGCTTGAGCTACAGCAAGACCCTGTCTCTAAAAATAACTGAGTGTTGTGGTAGGTCCCAGCTACTTGGGAGGCTAAGGCAAGAGGATCCCTTGAGCCCGAGAGTTTGAGGTTACTGTGAGCTGTAGTGCCATGACACTCTATCAAGGGTGACAAAGTGAGATTCTGTCTTTAAAAAAAAAAAAAAAAGAAGGCGGCACCTGTGGTTCAGTGGATAGGGCTCTGGCCCCTTATACCAAGGGTGGTGGCTTCAAACCCAGCCCCAGCCAAAATTGCAAAAAAAAAAGAAAAGAAAAGAAAATTTGATAGAATTCACTAGTAAGGTGTTCCGGGACTGGGCTTTTCTTCATAGGAAAATCTTAAGTACTAGTTCTGTTTCTCTACTTGCAGTAAGTCTATTCAGCCTCTCTATTTCTTCTTGAGTCAGTGTTTTTATTTACTTGTTTTCTTTTCTTTTCTTTTCTTTTTTTTTTTTGTTTTGGAGATACTTTCACTATATTGCCCTGGGTTGAGTGCCCTGGGATCATAGTTTACAGCACTCTTGGGCTCAAGAGATCCTTTTGCCTCAGACTCCCAAGTAGCTGGGACTATAGGTACCCGCCACTACCTCCTGCTGGTTTTCCTATTTTTAGTAGAGGCAAGGGTCTCAAGCTTGGTCATCATAGCTGACTGTATCCTCACATTCCTGGGCTCGAGTGATCCTCCTGCCTCAGCCTCCCAAGGAGCTGGGAGTACAGGCATGCATCACTGTTGCATCACTCTGCTAACTTTTCCTGTTTTAGGTAGAGATAGGGTCTTCTTCACGTTGGGCTTGAACTCCTGAGCTTAAGGGAGCCTCCTTCTTTGTTCTCACAGAGTGCTAGGATTGCACCAGAGTGAGTCACTGCACCTGGCTTTTTCTTTTCTCTTTTAGGCATTTAAAGCTAAACCCTACTTTTGGGCCTGGTGCAATGGCTCACATCTATAATCCTAGCACTGTGGGAGACTGAGGTGGGAGGATTGCTTGAGCTCACAAGTTCAAGACCTCTCAGCAAAGGGAGACCCCATCTCTACTAAAAATAGAAAAACAGCCAGGCGTCGTGGCAGGCGCCTGTAGTCCCAGCTACTTGGTGGGAGGCTGAGGCAAGAGAACTGCCCTAGCACAAGAGCTGGAGGTCGCTGTGAGCAGTGACGCCATGCACTCTAGCAAGGGTGACAAAGTGAGACTCTGTCTAAAAAAAAAATGGTTCTGCGCCTGTGGCTCAAGCAGCTAAGGTGCCAGCCACATACACCTGAGCTGGTGGGTTTGAATCCAGCCTGGGCCTGCCAAACAACAATGACAGCTTCAACAACAACAACAACAACAACAATAAAATAGCCCGGCACTGTGGAGGATGCCTGTGATCCCAGCTACTTGGGAGGCAGAGGCAGGACAATCACTTGAGTCCAGGAATTGGAGGTTGCTGTGAGCTGTGATGCCACAGCGCTCTATCCAGGGCAATGGCTTAAGGCTCTGTCTTGGGAAAAAAAAAAAAAAAGAAAGGAAAGAAGGGAAGGGAGGGAAAGGAAGGGAAAGAAGAGAAGAAAGGGAAGGAAAGGAAAGAAAGGAAGAAAAGGTCAGGCATGGTGGCTCATGCCTGTAATCCCAGCACTCTGGGAGGCTGAGCCATGTGGATTGCCTAAACTCACCGTTTGAGACCAGCCTGAGCCAAAGCAAGACTGCATCTCTAAAAATAGCCAGGTGTTGTGGTTAATCTCTTAAACCCAAGAGTTTAAGGTTGCTGTGAGCTGTGGCACAGGCACTCTACTCAGTCTCAAAAAAACAAAAAGAAGGCTTGGCACCTGTGCCTCAATAGGCTAAGATGCCAGCCACGTACACCTGAGCTGGTGGGTTCAAATCCAGCTCAAGCCCCCCAAACAACAATGACGGCTGCAACCAAAAAATGGCTGGGCGTTGTGGCCGGCGCCTGTAGTCCCAGGTACTTGGTAGGCGGAGGCAGGAGACTCACTTGAGCCCAGGAATTGGAGGTTGCTGTGAGCTGTGATGCCACAGCTCTCTACCTAGAGTGATAGCTTGAGGCTCTGTCTCAAAAAAAAAAAAAAAAAAAAAGAATGCTATTGATCTAGTAGATTTCCATTGTCATACTAAGGAAGATTTTTTTTCTAATCCTAGCTTGCTAAATATAGTTAAATGAATTCTAACCAAAGCTGAGATCCTATGTGGAGTCCCACGTGAAGATGTGTTATCTGAGAGCCTCCAAATAGAAATCAAGAAATTTCAATTTTTACTCTACTAGAATACACTTCCAAAGACCCCCTTTTTCTTGCCTCCCAATTCTTTTTTTCCCTGGAAACTCTCACACTTACAAACCCCAAAGGTTTTCTTAAGCCCCACTCAGTGAGCCCCTACCATGAATTTCTTTTTCTAATATACCCCCCAACTGTCCGTTTGAACCATACTGATGAACTTAGTTCCTCCAGCTAACGGCCTCATGTTCCCTCTAGTCTCTCGGTTTTGTCTCTCTTTTTCCATTCTTGACTCAGTACATCATAAAAGATCATTAGGACAGGTTGGGATGGGCTTTCTCATCCTCTCTCTCATCCTCTGCGTCCACCATGCTCTTCTTCAGTTATTCTACCACCTCTCAGGGTAGTAATCCCCAGTCCTTTAAATACTGATTCTGTCCAAGCTTCTACCTTTGGCCTGCCTTTCTCACACGAAACCTTTCTCAGCCAGGTCAGGTCTTGCACAGTTGGACACACAATGATGATCCAAAATCTGCAGGTTTAACCCCAACCTCCCCCCTAGAGCTCCAGAATTGGGTATTAATTTCCCAGGACTATCTCCAATCGGATGTCCGTCAGCACCTCACATTTGACAGGTTCAAAACTCTCCTCATTTTCCCTGACTACTACCACACTTGTCCCTCTCCTTTGTTTCTATGAGTTTTGGATGTGGTCCAGGCACCGAGATAGAAGCCACTTCACCTGGCCCTCCCACTTGTTTCCCACATTCAATCGCTTAGCAGAACCTCGCTATCATACCTTAACTCCTTATCTCCTGAGTCCATTCCCAGTGTCACTGCCTTTGTGCAACACAGCTTCTTATCAAGTCTCTCACTCCAGCCTCTTGACCGGTCTCTCAGCGTGGGCTTGCGCTCTTCTAGATCTGTCCCACTGGACTACATGGCCGCGTCACACACCCTCCCTCCACACACCCGGTAAATAAACCCACTGCACACACCCACGCGCAGGGAGCGGCGATGAATTGAGGGCGCCCTCTGCTGCTAATTTGTAGAAATACAATTCCTCGGAGAGGTTCCGCTACCAGAGTTGTCCAGTACAGAGTTTGGACTTGGGTCTCTCCACGGATTAAGGTCATTTTGCCCCAACCAAAGCTCCGAGCAGTGAGGAAATCGATCGTCCTTCCTTTCCCAGCCCCCTGGTCATCCTCACTGCCTCACTGCGCTCGTCCCTCCTCCCCAGCTCACAGTCGGGTGGAACCTCCCAGGTGGGTGCGGCCTGCCAGACTCAGACTCTGAGGGCGGACAGCTCTCGCCTGGCCTCCGTGTGTTTAGAAAGACATGCTCTTTCTGAAACAGCTTAAAATGCTCCCTTCCTCCCTAAAGGAAGGGAGAAAGGTGGGGGACAGTCCTATGCCAGGGCCCGCGGTTGGGCCCCCAGGAAGCAGGCTGGATCTCATTCGTCAGTAACATCTCATTAAAGTTTCCTGAGTTCGGCTCGGAGCCTGTGGCTCAGCAGGCTGGGGCGCCAGCCACGTGCACCTAACCTGGTGGGTTCGAGTCCAGCCTGGGCCCGCCAAACAGCAATGATGGCTGCAACCAAAAAGATGGCCGGGCGTTGTGGCGGGCGCCTGTGGTCCCAGCTACTTGGGAGGTGGAGGCAATAGACTCGCTTGGGTCCAGGAATTGGAGGTTGCTGTGAGTTGTGATGCCACGGTACTCTATCCAGGGCGACAGCTTCAGGCTCTGTCTCAAAATAAATAAATAAATAAATAAAAATAAAGTTTCCTGAGTTCACGGCTCTGCCACCTCTGAGATAGGTCCCACAGGCTAATGGAAAAACGGACAACGGGCCTGAAGGGGGTGGAGGGAGGTCAGCAGGTTTTAGGTTCATTCAAGATAAAATCAACTGGACTTGGTGGTTGGTTAAAGCCGTAATGCTTCATTAAACGCAGAAGCATTAATTGAATGCTCCTGAATATCAAGCACTGTGTTGAGTCTGAGGTAGATGCAGTGGTCTCTCCCAAGTTTCTAGGATGAGGAACTGCCACGGGAAAGGGGGAGAGCCTCTTGGAGAGGCTGGGGAAGGAGATGAAGGGTCCTGGCTGGGCCAGCCAACTATGCTATGCCAGGGGCCCTCAGGAGGCAGTTACACAGGTTAGGGATCAGGAGGGACAGCTGGGTGCTGATAGGAGCTATTGGGAGCCCCCAAGAGGTAAGGGAGTGGGGCCAGGTGGCTCACGCCTGTAATCCCAGCACTTGGGAGGCCGAGGCAGGTGGATTGCCTGAGATCACAGGTTCCAGACTAGCCTAAGCCAGAGCGAGGACTCATCTCTAAAAATAGCAGGGCCTTGTGGTGGTACCCTGTAGTCTACCTGGGAGGTACCTGGGAGGCTGAGGCAAGAGTTTAAGGTTGCTGTGAGCTGTGGCACCATAGCACTCTACAGAGGGAGACATAGTGAGACTCTGTCTCAAAACAAAACACAGACAGGCAATAACTGAAGCCATGGAGTGAAGTGAGCTGTCAGAGAGGGTCCAGAGTGAGGAGAGATGACTGAAGAGATCGCTCTCTCTAACAGGGCACGGGGAGGGGGGGGAGGAGCGGCGGCCAGGCAATAGGGTACAAGGGGCGCAGGCAGACAAGTGTTCCTAACTGATCTGCCTGCTCCAGCTTGCCCTCTTCTGGATCTAACCTCTGCACTGCTGTGGTCACAACATACACACCATTGAACTATGGAATCTATCTCACAGTGTGGGGACCTGGAAGCAGAGAGAAGAGTGCTTCAGAAAGGAGGAAGGGAAAACAGGGTGAAGTCCTTGAGTCACAGGGACCTGAGATGTGTCTTAGGCTTAGCCACAAGTAGACTGGGGAGAACTCTTTTGCCAGATGAATGTGAACAAAAGGTGGATTTCAGACCAGGCATGGTGGCTCACGCGTGTAATCCTAGCACTCTGGGAAGCCAAGGCACAAGTTTGAGACCAGCCTGAGCAAAAGTGAGACCTGTGTCTCTACTAAAAATAGTAAAACTGAGGCAAGAGGATCACTTGACCCTTAGTTGGGGGCTAAACATTACTGTGAGTTATGACACCATGATACTCTATCCAGGGTGACAGCTTGAGACCCTGTCTCAGAAAGGGAAGGAAGGAAGGAAAGAAGGGAGGGAGGGAAGGAGGGAGGGAGGAAGGAAGGAAGGAAGGAGAGAGGTGGATTTCAGTACTTAGAAAATGCACTGAAATTGAGAATTTAGGAGTGAGGAGGGGGCATTACTGGGGAAACAGGGGTGGTGTTTATTTTAATGGGAGAGACCTGAGAGAGTAAAAGTGCAGATAAGAAAGAACCAGTGAGGAGAGGTTGAAGATAAAGGACAAGAGAAAGGTGATTAAGACACAATATAACATGCAGCTCAAAACAATTTGGCTGAAAGTAATCTGGTTTAAGATGAGATGGAATGACTTAAATGTCCAATAAGGGATTGGCTAAGAGATTTATTGCAAAATAATTATCCAACAATAGATAACTAACTGGAACTAACATAATATCTAACAATATAATTTTAAATATTTTCTATATTGGCTTGGCGCCTGTGACTCAGCGGGCTGAGGCACCAGCCACGTGCACCTGAGCTGGCGGGTTCGAATCCAGCCCGGGGCCCGCCAAACAACAACAGCTGCAACAACAACAACAAAAAAGAAAAACCAGCCCGGGGCCCGCCAAACAACAACGGCTGCAACAACAACAACAAAAAAGAAAAAATGGCCAGGCATTGTGGTGGGCGCCT
The DNA here is from genome assembly GCA_963573935.1 of Arctocebus calabarensis. NCBI lineage: Eukaryota > Metazoa > Chordata > Mammalia > Primates > Lorisidae > Arctocebus > Arctocebus calabarensis. The sequence goes on along the minus strand of CAUYON010080968.1, from coordinate 6,643 downwards.
GTAGTTCCAGCTACTTGGGAGGCAGAGGCAGGAGACTTGCTTGAACCCAGGAATTGGAGGTTGCTGTGAGCTGTGATGCCACAGCACTCTACCCAGGGTGACAGCTTGAGGCTCTGTCTCAAAAAAAAATAAAATAAAATAAAATAAAAAATAAATATTTTCTATATTGATGTTTTCTTACTGTTTTTTTCCTATCATATAAGTAATAATACTCATTCCAGTAAAAATTAGAATATACCATCAAACAGAGGCATTTAAGGATTACCCATAATTTCATCCACCCAAAGTATTTTTACTTTCAGACCCTTTTCTTTTCTTTCTTTCTTTTTTTTTTTTTTTTAGACATAGCCTCAAGCTGTCACCCTGGATAGAGTGCCGTGGCATCACAGCTCAAAGCAACCTCCAACTCCTGGGCTCAAGCGAGTCTCCTGCCTCTGCCTCCCAAGTAGCTGGGACTACAGGCACCGGCCACAATGCCTGGCCATTTTTTGGTTGCAGCCGTCATTGTTGTTTGGCAGGCCTAGGCTGGATTCAAACCCACCAGCTCAGGTGTACGTGGCTGGCACCCTAGCCCATTGAGCCACAGGTGCTGAGCCTTCAGACCCTTTTCTGTGCATTGATCATAGAAAGGTGCTGTGAGTTGTGATGCATGATTCTCCAAGGGATCACTCACTTGGCTATTGGCAGGAGGCCTCAGTTTCTTGCTGTGCATATCCTCCAGAGGGCTGTTTGAATATTCTTGTGAGATGACAACTAGATTCCCTAGAACAGATGAGAGAAAGCAAGGAGGAAAGTGCAATGTCATTGATGTCTTAGTCTTGGAAGCAGGTAAGTCTGCCCACCACCACATCTACCATATTTTGTTACAAGAGAATCACTAAGTCCCCACACTTAAGGGGAATGAAATTAAGTATCACCTCATGAAGGGGGGAAATATCAAAGGATTTTTAGATTTAAAAACATCACAATGGGCTGGGCGCAATGGCTCATGCCTGTAATCCTAGCATTCTAGGAGGCTGAGGCAGGTGAATTGTCTGAACTCATGAGTTCGAGATCAGCCTGAGCCAGAGCAAGACCCCCATCTCTAAAAATAGCCAAGTGTTGTGGTGGACGCCTATAGTCCCAGCTACTTGGGAGGCTGAGGCAAGAGAATCGCTTAAGACCAAGAGTTTGAGGTTGCTATGAGCTGTGACGCCATGGCACTCTACCAAGGGCGACAAAGTGAGACTCTATCTCAAAAAAAAACAACAAAAAAGAAATACCCCAACAAAATATCTCTGAGCAAATATGCAAGATACTAATAATATTTGTTTTCTGTGGGGAAAAGAACTAGATAGCTGGGCAATGGGAGGGAGGGTAAATTTTACTTTGTACTCATTTTTTAACTTTACACCCATCATATCTTTATAATTTTTTTTCTTTTGAGACAGAGTCTCCCTTTGTTGCCCCAGGCTAGAGGGCTGTGCTATCAGCTTAGCTCACAGCAATAAACTCCTGGCAATCTCAAGCAATCTTCCTGCCTCAGCCTCCCTCTGGAGTAGCTGGGACTCTAGGCACCCACCACAACATCTGGCAATTTTTCTTCTATTTTTAGTACAGATAGGGGTCTCATTCTTGCTTAGGCAGGTTTGAACTCCTCAAGAGATCTTCCCGCCTTGGTCTCCCAGAGTGCTAGGATTACAGGCATGAGCCACCACACCCACCTGGCCTATCTGTAGAAATTTAAACAATGTAAGTCTGTAAATTATCAATAAATAAATACATTTTAAAAGGCTGTGGAATGTTCTTTTTTTCCATTCAAATTGTATGCCATTCAGCTTGATTTTTGCCAGACTGGTTGCAGTTCAGAATAGTTGCTAAAAAGAGACCTCTGAGAAGGTAAGGATGGTTGGGGTGGATATGCAGATAGGATTCATGTAGAGAAGGGAAGAAGTTTATGGGTAAAAATTGAAGATGTTCTTTTTTATGGCAACTATTTTCTTCGTGAAGTGGGAGGCTTTATGGAAGAGATAGTATTTAGCTGAACTACAAAGCATGAATTGGATTTAGCCAGCTGAGATGAGGGCTGATGGCACTCCTGGGAAGGGAATGCATAACCTGAGATGGGGTTTTGAGGATAAGGAAAACACACTTGGGACAACTGGAGGCTAGAGTACCCATGGGAGGTGGGGTGGGCAGGTTGAGCATGGTGCATGGTGGGCCTTGAGTGCCAAGCCTGGCATCATAGCTTTATTTGGAGGTAGTAAAGGCATTTGATCAGAGTCGTGATGTAATTAGAGCAATGCTTTAAGATGTTGCGCACAGAGTGAAGGTTAGATTTGGTAAGATCTGGAGGCAAGATAACAGTTACAAGACAGTATCAGTGAGCAAAGATGTACAGTGGCATAATCCCAAATCCTAAGTCCCCTACTTACTAGCTACGTCACTGAATCCGAGCTATAAAACACCAATAATACCTTTCTTGTAAGGTTGTGTGAAGTTTACATTTGATTGGTAATTCCTGAACAGCAGCTGGCACATAGTAAATTCTCAATAAAAGTTAGCTTAACTTTTTTTTTTTTTGAGACAGAGCCTTAAGCTGTTGCCCTAAGTAGAGTACTGTGGCATCACAGCTCACAGCAACCTCCAATTCCTGGGCTCAAGCGAGTCTCCTGCCTCCGCCTTCCAAGTAGCTGGGACTACAGATCCCAGCCACAATGCCTGGCTATTTTCTAGTTGCAGCCATCATTGTTGTTTGGCGGGCCCGGGCTGGATTCGAACCTGCCAGCTTAGGTGTATGTGGCTGGTGCCTTAGCTGTTTGAGCCACAGGTGCCAAGCCTAATTTTTTTTTTTTTTTTGAGATAGTCACTGTCGTGGTGTCATAGCTCACAGCAACCTCAAACTCTTGGGCTCAAGCAATTCTCTTCCCTCAGCCTCCTGAATAGCTGGGACTACAGGTACCTGCCACAACACCTGGCTACTTTTAGAGACAGTGTATAGCTCTAGCTCAGGTGGTCTGAAACTAGTGAGCTCAGTCAATCCACCCTCACCACCCTTCCAGAGTGCTGGGATGACAGGCGTGAGCCACCAGACCCGGAGTAGCCTTAATTGTTGAGAGATGCCCAGACCTAAGGTGGTTAGTTGTGGAAATAACCTTGGGAAGGACAACTTTTGGTGGCAAATTAGTGAGAGGAGAGAGTGAGGAGACAACTGTATATGTATTACTATGGGATGGGGACACAAAGTCTCCCAGGTTCCTGGCAACATGGCAGCTCCAGAAACAAAGCCAGGGTTGGCAGGAGAGAAACAGCTTTCAGGAACAGTGTGATGCTATCAGATTTGGGATACTGGTCTCACAATGTGGGCAGGAAGTTGACAAGAGCTTTAGTAAGACTGTGTTCACTCTCTTTCATGAATCATGCAAATGCACACAATATCTTTAGAAAAACACAAAGAAAAAAGTAATGAAGTTTGCCTGGGAGCTAGAAGATGATGAAAGAGACTTACTCTTTTTTTTTTTCCAAGACAGAGTCTCACTTTGTTGACCTGGGTAGAGTGCTGTGGCATCATAGCTTACAGCAACCTTAAACTTGCAATTCTCTTGCCTCAGCCTCCCAAGTAGCTAGGACTAAAGGCTTCAACTACAATGCCCAGCTATTTTTAGTGGCAGAGTCTCACTTGCTCAGGCTGGTCCTGAGCTCAGGCAATCCACTAACCTTGGCCTCCAAGGCACTACACCCAGGTCTCTTTTTCCTTATTTTTAAGTAGCTTACACTACAAACTAGCAATCACATTCCTCACTGTTTACCCAAGAGAAATAAAAACTTACATTCTTACAAAATTCTGTATGGCAATGTACATACGTCAGCTTCATTTATGATAGCCCCCAACTGGAAACTACCCAAATGTCTGTCAACTGGTAATGGTAAACAAACTGTGGGATATATGTACAATGGAATGCTATTCAGGACGAAAAGGGAGTAAACTATTTTTTTGTTTGCAATTCTCCTGGCTTAGCCTCCCAAGTAGCTAGGACTACAAGTATGCACCACCACATTCAGCTAATTTTTCTAATTTTTGTAGCAACAGGGGTCTGGCTCTTGCTCAGGCTGTTTTCCAACTTCTGGCCTCAAGTGATCCTCCAGCCTTGGGCTTCCAGAGTGCTAGGATTATAGACATGAGAAACCAACTGCTGGGCGGTGTCTGTGGCTCAACCAGTAGGGCACCGACTCTGTATACCAAAGGTGGCAGGTTCAAACCCGGCCTTGGCTGAACTGCAAAAACAGAAAAATAGCCAGGTGTTGTGGCGGGCTCCTGTAGTCCCAGCTAGTCGGGAGCTGGAGGCAAGAGAATCGCCTAAGCCCAAGAGCTGGAGGTTGCTGTGAGCTGTGTGACGCCACAGCATTCTACTGAGGGCGATAAAGTGAAACTCTGTCTCTACCAAAAAAAAAAAAAGAAAAGAAAAGAAACCAACTGCTGATGCATGCAACACCATTAATGAATCTCAAATGGGTTGTACAGAATGAAATAAGTCAGTCTCGAAAAGCTACATACTGTAGTATTCTGCTTACTGCAGTATTCTACTTAGATGACATTTTTGGAAGAGGTAACACTACAGAGAAGGAGAACAGGTTTGTGATTGCAGAGGATGGGGGTGAAAGACAGGTTGGCTAAAATAAAAAAGAAATTTGGGGGAGTGATGGAACTGTTTTATATCTTGATTTCAGTAGTGGTAACAGGACGGTGCATTTGTCAAAACTCATAGAACTGTATACTAGGGAGAGTTTTACTGTATTCAGCTTTAAATGCTGGGGCTACTTCTCTGATCCTTCTTTGTTTCCTACCCTTTCTTGTTTATGACAATTTAGGCAATTCCAAAAGAAGTAATGTGGCCCTTTTGAAGGTGTATTTTTAATGTTTTGGAAGCTATTTTGAGTTTCGAAATAGATAACATCAGGCCCTAACACTCAGAAGATGAAGAAGTTGAAAGCACTGACCTGGGGTGATGGTAGACAGAGGTGTGGCTCTGGGTGTGTGTGAAGGGGAACTTGAATTAGGGGAAGGGCTTTTGGGAATGGGGGCATTAAGTATGTTTTTCAGCAGGACCAGAGAGGAGAGGAGGCTGAGGCCAGGATGCAGAGCCCTGCAGAGGGGGTGGCCTCAGCTGGAAATGGTGCACCGGGTGGGCGGGGCAGAGGGCGGGAAGTGGCGGGAGCCCGCCCACTCCCCTGGGAGGGGTTAGGTTGGCTCAGACAGAGTGGAATGAACTGTCCTGGGTTCTGCGGTGAAGTGCGACTCCAGCCCCGATCCACGGGGTCAGGGGGAGGGTAGACCTGGCTCCAGGGCCACTGATGGCAGAGATAGCCCCGTCTCTGGCAGGGTGTGAGAGGGTCGGGGGACCAGTCAGGGGGCAGCGGCCAGGGCTTGGTCACTGGGAGCCGAAGCTCAAGTCGTGGCTTATCAGCCCCATCTGCGCAGGCCACGCTCCCCTTGCCCCCACCGCTTCAGCCCACTGCCCCGCCTAGGGGAAGAAGGTGGAAATGAGCTCTCTGGGATTTTATTCATTTCTGCAGTTAATTGACCTCTAAAGTACTTCTCACTGCCCGCCCCACCTCCAGAATGGGAGAAGTCAGGAGCGAAAGCTGTACAATAGTAGCTTATTATTACTAACTGCTGGCACTGTTCTTGGGCTCTGTATGTATTAACTCATTTTATTTTTACAACCCCTTGAGGACTTATTATCTATTGTCCATTTTGCAGACGGGAAGCACGGGGAGAGATTGAGGAACTTGCCCAGGCTACAAAGCTACTGGAGAGGAATGGATTTTGAACCTGAGTGAGATTTGCTTCCTCTCTTCTCTTCTCTTTTTTGAGACAGGGTATCACTTTGTCCTGCAGGCTGAAGTGCCGTGGTGTGATCATAGTTCACTGCAGCCTCAAACACCTCTGATCATGCCTTCATTCTTTTTTGTGGGGGAGGGGAGAGACAGAGTCTCAAGCTGTCTCCCTGGGTAGAATGCAGTGTCATCATAGCTCACACCAACTTCCAACTCTTGGGCTCAAGCTACCCTCTTGCTTCAGATTTTCTCTTTTTAGTCGAGCCGGGGGGTGGGGGGGGTCTCGCTTTTACTGGGGCTAGTCTCGAACCTGTGATTTCAATCAGTCCACCCTCTTTGGCCTCCCAGAGTGCTAGGATTACAGGCGTGAGCCACCTAGTCGGCCCATGCCTCCATTCTTTTTTTTTTTTTTTTTTTTTGAGACAGAGCCTCAAGCTGTCGCCCTGGGTAGAGTGTCGTGGCATTACAGCTCACAGCAACCTCCAATTCCTGGGCTCAAGCGCGTCTCCTGCCTCTGCCTCCCAAGTAGCTGGGAATACAGGCGCCCGCCACAACGCCCGGCTATATTTTTTGTTTGGGTTTTAGCCATCATTGTTGGTTGGCGGGCCCAGGCTAGATTCGAACCCGCCAGCTCAGGTTTACATGGCTGGCGCCTTAGCCCGCTGAGCCACAGGCGCCGAGCCAACTTCCTGGTTTTGATAATGGACTACAATCATACGAGATGTTACCCCTATGAAGCTGGACCAATCATATACATATATAGGAACTCTCAGTACAATTTTCATAACTTCTTGTGAGCTGCAAAATCTTTTGAGTTCTTAATCTA
>CAUYON010080967.1:0-17673 GCA_963573935.1 Arctocebus calabarensis | reverse complement strand
TTTTCACCTTGACTATCGTTGGTATATATAAAGGCTACACATTTGTGAGTGTTAATTTTGTATCCTGAGATATTACTGTATTCCTTGATCACTTCTAGGTGTTTTGTAGTTGATTCCCTGTGGTTTTCCAGATATATAATCTTAGCGTCTGCAAATAGTGACAGTTTGATCTCCTTTGGTCCTATTTGGATCCCCTTGATTGCCTTCTCTTGTCTGATTGTGGTGGCTAAGACTTCCATTACAATGTTAAAAATCAGTGGAGACAATGGGAATCCTTGCCTGGTTCCTGATCTGAGTGGAAATGATTTCAGTTTTACTCCATTTAACACGATATTGGCTGTGGGTTTGCTGTAGATGGCCTCCATCAATTTAAGAAATGTTCCTTCTATACCTATTTTCTTAAGCATCTGATAAAGAAAGGATGTTGGATATTATCAAAAGCTTTTTTCTGCATGAATTGAGAGAATCATATGGTCTTTGTTTTTTAATTTGTTTATGTGATGTATTGTATTTATAGATTCATGTATATTAAACCATCCTTGGGACCCTGGGATGAACCCCACCTGGTTGTGATGTATAATTTATTTGATGTGTTGTTGGATTCTGTTGGCTAGGATCTTATTGAATATTTTTATATCAATATTCATTAGGGATATTGGTCTATAATTTTCTTTTGTTGTTGGGTCTTTTCCTGGTTTGGCTATCAGGGTGATATTTGCTTCATAGAATGTGTTGGGAAGTATTCCTTCTTTTTCTATGTTTTGGAAAAGGTTGAGTAATATAAGTACTAGTTTCTCTTTAAAGGTTTGGTAGAATTCTGATGTGAAGCCATCTAGACCTGGGCTTTTCTTTTTGGGGAGATTTTTAATAGTTGATGCTATTTCAGAACTTGTTATAGGCTTGTTCAACATTTCCACTTCTTTCTGGCTAAGTCTAGGATGGTGGCATGTTTCCAAGTATTGATCTATTTCCTTCAGATTTTCATACTTCTGAGAATAGAGTTTTATATAATATTCATTAAGAATTTGTTGAATTTCTGAGGAGTCTGTTGTTATTTGGCCTTTATCATTTCTGATTGATGAAATTAGGGATTTTACTCTTCTACTTCTGGTTAGATTAGCTAAAGGTTTATCTAAAATTGCAACACCTGCTTTTTTCTGATTTCCAGTTGCCTGAATTATAGATGACCATCCCTTCACCCTAAGTCTATATCTTTTAAGGTAAGGTGAGATTCTTTAATGTAGCAGATGTCTGGCCTGAGTTTTTGTATCCAGTCAGCTATCCTGTGTCTCTTTAGAGGGCAATTTAAGCCATTCACATTGATTGAGAGTATTGATAAGCCAGTTAATATTTTGAGTATCAAGTTTTTCGAAAGTCCAGTGGACATTTTTAATCCTTTTGCCACTGTGGAAGTTGGATTTTGATCAAAAGTTTCTGAGTGAGTTTACTTTGGTGGTAGAGGATTGTGCTACTCATTATGGAGGATAGGTCTGAGAATATCCTGGAGAGCTGGTTTAGTTATAGCAAATTTCTTCAACATTTGCATGTCATTAAAGTATTTAATTCTCCATCATAGACAAAACTCAGTTTAGCTGGATACAGGATCCTGGGTTGAAAGTTATTTTGTTTAAGGAGATTAAAAGTCGATGACCACCTTCTTCTAGCTTGAAAGGTTTCAGCAGAGAGATCTGCAGTCATTCTAATGTTCTTCCCTTTGTAGGTTATGGTTTTTTTATGTCTGGCTGTGTTCAGAATTTTCTCCTTCATATTAACTTTGGCGAAGCTAATTATAATGTGTCTATGAGAATTTTTATTTGGATTGAGTCGTGCTGGGGTTCTGAAACTGTCTGTTATCTGAATTTCAGAATCTCTTGGCATGTCTGGAAAATTCTCTTTAATTATTTCATGAGGTAAAGCCTCTGTATCCTTTGCAGCAACTTCAGGTATAAGGCGAATATTAGATCTCTTCAAATTACCCCAGAGCTCTCTGATAGAATGATCTGTTTTTATTCTCCACTTTTTTTCCTCTTTGAGAGTTTGGGAGCATTCAAAAGCTTTGTCTTCAACGTCAGAGATCCTTTCTTCTGCCTGCTCCATTCTGTTACCAAGGGATTATACTGTATTTCTCAGATCCTTGAGGGATGCAAGTTTTTGCCTTAATGGGTCAAAATCTTTGGTGATTTTGTCTTTGAATTCATTGAATTCTTGAGACATCTTTTGAATTGCTCCTTTAAATTCTAATTCCATCCTGGCCTCCATTTTGTTGATCTTATTTTGCTATCGTAATTCTGAACTCGATTTCTGACATCTCAGCCATTTGTTTCTGAAAGGGATCTTGTGTTGCATCTGCCATATTGTTCCTTGGGAGAGTTGATCTACTCTGATTATTCATGTTGCCAGAGTTTTTCCACTGATTCCGCCTCATAATTGTTTTTCACTATTGGTTAGATGGGCAGGTAAGGTGAAATTGGATTGGGAGTTCCTGGAGTTATGGTTAACTACCCTTTATCAAGGATCTGTGGTTGATAACTACAGCTTTTTCCCCAATAACTTTGGAAAGGACCCATACAGTATTGCAGTCTGAGGCTGAGGAAACCTGCTTGGTGTGGTGGGGTTAGATGGGTCTGTCTTGTATTCAGCTGGTTCTTGTTCCATCCTAGTGGATCAGTGACTTTGGTGAAGTCTTAGCTGTGGAGAAATACAAGTAACTAAGACACCCCACCCTCCATGGACAATAACTGGAAGAGAAAAATCAACCCTTCCTGTTGCCACATAGCCAGGGTACCACCTGAGAGTGTCCTTGGGTGATTGGCCCAGGTTAGAAGTTCTAAACCAAATGACTCAGTCAGTACAAACTCTCAAGTGTGAGAGTTTGAAAGGTCTCCAGCAACTAGATGGCAGAGATCTATTGGCTGCTCAAATCTGGCTTGCTTCAGTGCTCTGTGGAGTCAGAAAGGCCCACCCAGTAGCAGAGTTGGACCAGGGTGCTGTGTCTCTTTCTCCACTTTGATCTTCTTTCACGCAGTCACTGGTGACCCCACAGGGCTGAGGTCCTGCTTCCTCCAATAAGCAGATGTGCCAGGGCTTTGCTCCTGTGAGAGTCAAAGGAAGGTCAGTGCCCCGGCAACCCAGCCATTACCCTCTGCCACCAGCCAGCTGGGGCGAGCTTAGGCCTGCCTGCCTGCCTTGGTTACACAGAAGCCACTGGCAAGTATTCCACTTAAACTCAGTCTAATCCTGAGGGCAACAAGTCAACAAATGCTTTTCTCCCTCAGCCACTGCGCCTTTGCCCCTGCTACGCTGCAGCACTGGTATCCCTATAGAGCGAGTTCTGGTTTACTCTAGCAGTCCTCAAGAGATGGGGAGGTATCTCACTAAGATTAGACCCCAGCAGAATCGCTTTATTGTTGCTGGATTTTTGTGGGAAGTGACCCTGCACAGCTCCTAGGCGACTGCCCTGGCCAGGGAGTTCTGGCTGTAGGATCAGCGCCAGGAGCATGGGGCACACAGATCCAGCAGCAGGGTGGTGGATGTTGTACACGGTTGTGGCAGTGCCTGGTGCCCGGTGACTTTGGCAAGGAGAGTGCTCTGCTCACAACTCTGGCTGGGAGGGTGGACGGGGCTTGGTGCTGAGGCTCCCGCAGAGCTGAGTGCGGGGGATGGGGCACAGGACCAGCGGCTCTAGCAGGGCCAGAGGCAAGGTTCTGGCTGGCCAAGGCAGGGCCAAGGCAGAGCAGCATGCAGAAGCCTTGGCTCTAGCAGAGCCAGAGGTGAGGCTTTGGCCTGCTGGAGGCAGAGTGCAGGACCCTCATCTCTAGCAAGGCCAGAGGCAAGGTTCTGGCTGGCCGGGCTGAGTGCAGAAGCCTCGGCTCTAGGAGGGCCGGTGGGTGAGGGTTTGGCTGGCAGGGGTGGAGCACAGGGACCACAGGTTCTAGCAGAGCCGGAGGCAAGGCTTTGGTAGTTGGGGGGTGGAGCGTAGGACCCACAGCTCTAGCAGGGTTGGATGTGAGGCTTTGGCTCGGTGGGGGCAGGCACTTGGGCCAACAGAGGATAGGTCACTGCTCAAGAGCCTCCCCCCATGGTGTCTGCAGGGGTCAGGCTTCTGGTTCATCGGGCAAGGGGGGAAGGGTGGACTGGAAGTTCAGAATAGTAGGGAAAATGTTAGTTCAATTTATCTGCCTGGTAAGAGAGTGTTCAGAGTCACAAACAGATCCCTCTGGGGAAGTAGACCCCACTTCCTACAGCTCTCACCTATGGGATGGGACAAGAGGTCCTCAGTTCACCGCTCACCTGTAGAAAACCTGCAGGAGCAAATGAAGAGAGGAAAAAAAAGAAACACAACTTTCTTGGGGGAGGGGACAGACACTCTTCCTTTGGGATGAATTTGTACCTGAAGTTTGCCTTCTTAAAGTCACAGCTTGCCTCAGCAGAGGTGACCTGTAGTTATTACTCTTCTCTCTGGGCTTTGCTCCCAGTCTTCAGCTCAGTTGGGCATTATCCTTCCCTCTGGACGGAAGCTTCTGTCGGAGGCTGGCTCCGGTCGGCCATCTTCCCTGTTGTTACATTTTTAAATAGAAAAGTAAAATTCAGAAATAATTGCATAAATAAAATGAATAAATAGCTAATATCTTTATTATATAGAGTATATATAATTGTCTTTTGATCAAAGCAATTGAACTGATAACTCACCAAAGAAGAAATAGAGCTTCCAAAGTATTTTTGTTTATACTGTGTTTTTTCTTTTGGAAAATTTTTAGTTGTAGATTTTATTGCACTAATAGTTGCATTTTTCACAAAGAAAATGTTGTGGTTATAATTATGTTTGCTGTATCTGTACTCCATTTTTCATTATCTTCAGTAATTCTTTAGTTATAAAAAAAATTGAGCTTCTAAGCAGACATAAGGGAACTGTCAAAACCTTAAAAATAATGCAAACATAAGTGATTTTTCTTTTAAATTAGCAAATTTTAAATTTATCTGATATTGGTTGAGTGTTCAATGAAACCTTTTTTAATAAATTGCCAACGGCCTTGTAAATTATTATAATTTTGGAAAATACTTTGGCAATGTTTTAATACCTTTTAACATATACCTTGAGTTTATATACTTCTTAACCACACCTTGAAACAGTAATCTCACATTTTGGAATATACACTTCCAAAGAAATACTATTTAATTTATGAAAGACTATACACCAAGCATTTAAACATTGTAAAATGTCTTTCCTTTAAAGCTAAATGGAACTGGACATAAAACATCACAAGTGCCATGTTTACCACAGTGGCAAAACTCTCTATAGATAATACTGAGGGCTAATGAGGGTGAGTTCTCAGGCTTTGCCCAGAGGGATGCAAAGCAGCCACTTTGAAAAACAGTTTTTTCATTTCTTATAAAATTAAACATATACTCACCGCATGGTACTTACCCTTGAAAAATGAAAACTTCTGTTCACAGATAAACACATATGTGAATATTTATAGTCGTTCTACTCAAAATTGTTAAAACCTGTAAACAACCTAAATGCTCATTGGTGGGTGAACAGAAAAACTGTGGTACATTCACACAATGGAATACTCCTCAGTGATGAAAAGGGACCACACTCCTGCTGCCCATACCTACATGGATTATAAAAGCATCAAGCTGAGCAAGCCTCAAGAGCTCACACACCATGTAATTCCACTAGTATGTTCTGGAAAAGAAAAACCAGAGGACGGAGGGCAGATAAGTGTCTGCCAAGTGTTGGGAAGAGGGTGTGACTACAAAAGGAAAGTGGCAGTTTTCTGATGTGATGAACTGTTCTGTGTCCTCATTGCAGTGTGGTTAGACAGGCCTGTACACATATTATAATTCATTGAACTGTACACCAAGAAACAGTACATTCTACTGTGTGAATGATAAAAATCAGATAAAAATAAATCTGTATAGAAAAAAAGCTGGAAGATAGTGGACGAAAATTGCAGTATTGTTTGTTTGAGGTAATGGTATTACAGACATTATTCGTTCTTTTTCTTATTTTCTTGATTGTACATGAATAATTTTTTTATCACTAATGTAATATAAATAAATGTGTCAAATATGTCTAAAATCATAGGAGTGTGTGAAGTTTGGAGAAGTAACAAATAGCTCTTCATATTGCAATAACATCTGAAGACATTGCATCTTAGGTCACTAGGGTCAGTGCAAATCATGTCCAGCAGTCTAGCTATGAGATTAATGAAGCATGCAGTTTATTTTAGGAGGTAGAAGTGGAAGTAGTCATAGCTTTTACTTTGTTAAAAGCCTCTTTTATTTGGAAAATTTATTGTTTTAGAATTCTCCATTCACCTTTGGTGCCAAATAAATGAAAATGAATCATAACCATGTAAACATACATTACCTTATTAGTTTTTCTCTCTTCCCAACACGCGTGTGCACACACACACGCACCAGAAAGTAAGTACAATCTTCTGTTTACAAAGAAGAGACTGAAGTACAGAAACACTCTAGTTTAAACAGTGGGCAATAAAAATGCCATTTGCTCTTCTCCCAGAAGACAAGATTATACTATTTTATTGCTTGCCAATAATGATAATAAAGATAATACTGTCATAACTTTTCTCTTGAGAATGTCCTGGGCTTTGTTAGAAATGAAATAAATGTTGTATGACTTAGGGAGAGAAAGTCTTGCTTTCTTATTGAAAATTAACAAGTGCTTTGGCTATAATGAAATTCTCCTGTCTGTCCGGTTTTCCAGGATTTTGTACTGCACGCTCATCCTGCCTTTGCATTACCTCGAGCCTTTCTTTTCATACATCTTCCTCAACCTACAACTCATAATCTTGCAGATCCTTCATCTTTACTGGGGTTATTTCATCGCGAAGATGCTCAAAAGATGTATATTCACACAGGTAAGTGCTGTCCAAATTTTACTCACGTTGCAATAACATCTGAAGACACTGCATCTTTGGTCACTAGGGTAACCCAAGAGTCACATTGCTCTTAACAAGTCAGCTTTACTGCCTGATTAAAGATGAGGAGAGTGGAATGTTCAATTTTATTCATAGTTTTAGCCATAATTCTTTAAAAAATTTTTGATCAATATTGATAAAAATGACTCTAAAATAGAGCTAGATTTTTAATAAGTAGATCTCTAAGGTGCTTTCAGGAAATTGCTTGTATTGGAAAGTATGTTATTTTTACATTTTTAATCCAAAAATTGATTTCTGTTTTTTAAAGAAGCCTCCAAGGGGTCAAAATTAGCTCTGATTTGTGGCAAGCCTTATAACAACAGCTGAGCACTATTTCAAAGTTTTCTGTTTTCCTTTACTGGGAATCCAATTTGCATGTAATGCTCTCCCCTTAGTTTGCTCTTCCTCTCTGAAATATTGTCCATTACTCAGCTAGCCTCTGTTTCTGAAGACATTTTCTCTAAAGAATAATAAATTAGCAATGCTTTTTAGACAATAGAAGTTTTTTTGTTTTGTTTTGTTTCAAATTTAGTTCTTTGCCCTAATTCCAGACCATTAATACATAGTCACTGACTTTAGGGAAACAGCCCACCATCTAGTGGGGAAAATCTCACCTACTAGCAATGAACTGTAACATACAGAATGTCTAGGGCTAAATAATTGTCCCAGAGACTTGCTGTGGAAGAAAAGATGAAAGAAAAATTGATTGGAGAGACCAGAGAAAGTTTTATTGAGTGAAGGATTTTGACTTAAACCTTTAAGCAAGTTTAAAAAAAAAATCAGATTACACGCCTTTGTCTCGAAAGGAGTTTTAATTAAGGATCTTTCAAGTTGAAAGTTACAGCTGGCCCACTTTTAGGTGTCACTCTGTATAACACAATACTGAGTTATCATTAGATTAAGTGACTTTTATGTAACAACATGCTGGAAATTAGTTTGATAAGCTTATTTTTATCAATTTTTTGTTTACTTCCTCTTCTGACTTAATAAATGTGTCTCAAAGATCATTGAAGAGTTGACAAATGAAATGGACATTGCAATAATTGGCCTCTGGGTTTTCCACCTTCTGGTTGAAGACAGAGGTATGGGATATTGGGCTACATCAATTAATTGCAAAAAGAAAAAAAGTCCTTGAAAGTTTCTTTTTTCACTAATGTATTGATGTGATCTTGTTTTCTCCAGAGAGCTGACTTTTCCCCTTAAAGAGTAATGCCAAGAAAAATTTTCATTGAATGGTTCTATTTTATTAAAATTTTAAATGTTTTTCTATAGTCTCTAGAAAAGTTATCTTTAAGCAACTGTAATGTGAAATAACTGAGATAAGGTTAAGAATTTGTGCAGTGGTTGGTGTGAAGGAAGAGCCCAGAACTGAGCCTATAATTTCACTGGAATCAGCCTTCCAGCTCTCCTGTCCCTGCGCGCAGAAACTGTTCCCTTATTACCTGATGAGAGACAATAATTACAGGCCTGAAAGGGAGCCAGGGAGAATGAAGCTTGGAAACCAGAAGGTACCCTTGTTTGGTCTCATTCTGATTTTCCTATTTCTGATCTCTAATGCAGTGGTTCTCAACCTTCCTAATGCCATGGCCCTTTAATACAGTTCCCTTGGGTCACGACTCACAGGTTGAGAACTGTTGGTCTAACGGGTCATGCCATGCCTGATTAGAAACCCAGAGGGTTAGGAAGCTGTGAACAGGAATCCCTGATTTCTCTCGCTATACTTTGGAAAAGCTGTTTCCAATTGCAATTTGACAGCAGCTGTGGCGGCCCCTGCAGCCCTAACCCAGGCAGTTTGTGTGACTTCAGCTGGCTTGCATGTGCACTCTGTTTTCCACCTCAGTGGCAAAACTGGCTGTGAAATCAGCTTACTCCTCCAAAGCCATAAAGCCTCTGTTTAGAGAACGCTATTTGAAGGCATGGTTGCACTGCAAGGGGGGAGGAAAGGGCTGGAGGCAGGCATCAAAATTCTTAGAGAAACGACTAACAAATCGGTTTGTAACTCTGTTTATGAAACATTCAGCATTTAATACGACCTTAGTTGTTACTGAGGTGACTAATTCTTACTTTTATAAATGAAAGTATATAAGTTCATAGGCCTCCAAAAACTTTTTTATATCTTAGAGATTAAGAATTTGTTCATCCCATTCCTTATAGTTAGCAGGTTTTCAGTAGGTAATTTTGAATATGCAAATGATAAGTGATTTGTGGAAAGGAAACAAACCATGCTGTTTTGGGGTAAAGGTACAAAATAATATATTAATCATTTTTGGTCTCCATGTGTTTCATGGCAGACTGAAAAGAAGTAATTGTAATACTTAAAAATAGACTTTTTTTGTAATAGTCACATTTTATTTTCCTTAAATAGTAAGACATCACATACACATGCTGAATGAGAAACTTCCACCATTTACTTTTATTCCTGGCACTAACCACTAAGATATAGTGGCCAGCTACTCCTGAATATTTAAAAAAAAAGAATATCACTGTAATTTCAGGACATTAATGTATCTGGAGCCCATATAGCAGTCATCTTGCTGCTTGAGAATGAGGCTTGGTACTGAAACTTATCTGATTACTACAAAATGGGTGGTGTTTTGATGAGCCATCAGTCTGCTTATCGTATCAGGAAATGTGGCAGGCTGATATGTTCATTTTGTCATTCTTTTTGCAAACATGAGGAGTGCATTGAGAGGAAATTAGAAGGAGCATAGTATGCTTTCATTTAATGCAAAAGTTTTCAGATAGACTATGCTATGGTCCATTACTTCTAGGAAATACTGTCAACAGCATCCTTTCTTTCTTTCTTTCTTTTTTAATTAAATCACAGCTGTGTACATTAATGCAATCATGGGGTCTGATGTGCTGGTTTTATATACAATTTGAAATATTGTCATCAAACTGGTTAACATAGCCTTTACCGCAACAGCGTCCTTTCTGATTAACCTCTGCAAGTGTCAACTTGCTCAGCTTGTCAGTTTTGCTGGGAAGTGTTCATTTGTTTCCATCTGGGTGGATTTTATGTTTCTTGATTTTTGTGTAACTCAAAACTTTCATAATGACCTACATTATTTCTTTTTTCTTTTCTTTTCTTTCTTTCTTTTTTTTTTTGAGACAGAGTCTCACTATGTTGCCCTCTGTAGAGTGCCACGGCCTCACAGCTCACAGCAACCTCAAACTCTTGGGCCAAAGCGATTCTCTTGCCTCAGCCTCCCAAGTAGCTGGGACTACAGGCACCTGCCACAATGCTTGGCTATTTTTTGGTTGTTTGGCAGGCCCAGGCTGGATTCGAACCTACCAGCTCCAGTGTATATGGCTTGTGCCCTAACAACTGTGCTACAGGAGCTGAGCCTGAACTACATATTTCTTAAGAGAATTTGATCATCCTTAAGCTTTCATCCTCTTCTTTCTAAATATCATCCTGGGTCCTGGCAAGTCAAGCATGTCTCTGTGACATCTTACATTGGTGAATAGCCAAGACCTGCAGAGGGAGCCAGGATGAAGAAGTTAGCCTCTTGGCAAACTCCCCTAACCATCTGCAACTCAACAGGCAGTATCTCTTAAGTTCATTGAAGACGCTTCACATATGCTGAACTGTTTTAGTTAAAAAGAAGCACTAATAAGCATGAGGAAACTGAGGCCTCCACCGAATTCACACAGCAAGTTTATAGCAAAGCCAAGACTAGAAATTGACTGCCTAAACTTGCAATACTTCACATTTTAAAATTATTCTTTATTTCAATTAGGGGCAGAAAATTAATAACCAGAAAATTAATTTAAAGTACTTATATGGAATTTTTAAAAAGTGAGTAGTGAGTACCTAAACAGATTGAGAAATCAAGGTATTAGCTTAAAAAGAAGCACAAATCTTTCACTTGTGAACTTTTTAAAAGTATAAGAAAATGTTTTGTTAATTACTTTTTTAAATCCTGAATCAATTTCAAGTAAAGTAGCTCTGTGTAGGTTCCAGCTTCTGCTCTCCCATTTAATGGCCATGTGATTCTGGGAATATTAGTTCTATTCATTGCCTCAGTTTCCTCATCTGTAAAATGGAGTTGGAGATGTTAGTACCTGCCTAGAAGGAGAAAGCCCTCAGGACAGTGTCTGGCACAGAGTCAGCACGGACACCTGTTAGCTGCCATTATCATTCTCAGCATTACCACTTAGGCAGCTCCTTTCCACTAAATCACAGGCCTGTTAATGGGAAGTTTCCTGACAGTTGCCTCTCAGCAAGCCTCTTCCTCTTGCTTAGAGTGACAGGTCTGCAGCTAGTATCAGTGTCAGAGAGTCCTTGACAGTTTTCTAAGCTGTCTTTTTCCAATTGACTTTCAGGGCTTACATTCAGATGATCATTTTTGACACATTATCTCAGACATCAACAGATTAGGAAAAGAATGCAGAATTATAACATCCAAAAAGTCTCCAAGTCTTTTTTGGTAGTAGCAAGACCAAAAGTAAAACTGCACTTTGCTTAGCAACACTTCATAAACACATCCCAAAGACTGTTGATTAAAGTATTATAAAAATGCTATTAGTTTATATTTTCATATTTGTGACCATTTATTTGAATTAACTAGTTTTATCTTTATTCAAGAAACAGAAGTGGAATTTGTCAACTTGTAATGATAAAAATACTGTCCTAAGTTGCTTAGCTTAAAGAATTTTAAATCTGAATGGTCATCCACACTCTGTAGCTCAGCAACGAAATAGAATTCCCATAGAACTGTAGAACTGTCTGCCGTGACACCAGGACTCTTCTTGGGAGGCCTGCTATTGTATTAGGGTTCACCACACACACCCATGTACATGAACTGGTGCTGCCTTTGAGTCTCATGGTGACTCTGTGAAGCAGCTATCATTATCCCTCTTTTATAGAGGAAGAGAAGAAGGGCAAATAAGGAAGTCACCTGAGTGCCTAATGTCACACAGCAGGGGAATTCACACCCTTACACCTGGCTCTTCAGAGTCCATGTTGCTAATACTGTGTTTCCCTGCAATTACCCAGCAGCTTGATATTTGTGGACATATGACCTAAAAACACAAGTGACACATATTTTGTGTTTGTGGGGTGTGTGTGCTTTTCTGGCCATGCATGTAATGTAGCTTGTGCTCAGTTCTCATACATATCTTTGTTATCATTACTTTATAAGTAATCAATGGACTGATTTCAGCTCTTCATTGAAGGCACTCTAGAAAAACATCATGAAAGGTATGCCCATTAGAAATTTTTCTTGCTTAAAGCAATCATAAATTATTTTATTTTGTATGTTTTTTTGAAACAGAGTCTCAAGCTGTCATCCTGGGTAGAATACCGTGTGTTAAGCACAGGAGTCTCTCAAAGACCACACCACCAGATAAGTCGAATTAAAGAGAAGTCCTTTTATTGAAGAGCTGGCCAGTGACTGCCAACATGGGTTTTCTGAGAGCAGCCCTGAGTTGTCTGAGGCTCTAACTTTTATAAAGCAAAATTTTTCCATGGGGCAAGCGAGTATAGTTACAGAAATGAAAAACAGCAGTTAGGGGAAATCACTAGGGTAAGGCAGCTTAATCAGTTTATACAATGCTATGATCACAAGAGCAATTAGCAATTTTTTTCTTTACAAAGCAGATATAGTCTACAATGTGCTAAGATAATGTAGGGCGGGGGACTCACAGGTAAGGGTTGTAAACATGATCATAAAAAGCTATAATCATAAGAGCTACATGGTCAGTAACTTACATTACTAACAATTTTAGCTAAAGGCATTTATAGTTACAATGGGAGGGAAAACAAGAGGAACTAGTTTTGAAGGTAAAAAGGAGTAAATAGTAAAGTGGAGGCAAAGTTGCTCTTTTAACATTTACATATCATATACAGATGGCATGAAGACCACCTTAACATAATCAAGAGGGTTGTTGTCACAAGGGTAGTTAGTGACTTTCTACATGATATTAATAATTTTAACAGTTTTAACCAGGGACACTTAAAGTACTATGCAATGGGTGGGGAGGCAAGTGGAACCAGTTTTTTTCTTAAAGCAATAAAATGTAACAAACCAATAGAATGGAATCAGGCCTGCTTTGCTTTCCCAGTGATTCTCAGGACAAAAATTATAACAAAATGGAGTTAGGCTTACTTCTTTTTCACCTTAACATGTGGCTCACTGGTCACAGCAACCTCCAACTCTTGGGCTTAAGCAATTCTCTTGTCTCAGCCTCCCAAGTAGCTGGGACTACAGGCACCTTCCTGAATGGCTGGCTATTTTGTTATTGTTATTGTTGTTGTTGCAGTTGTCATTGTTGTTTAGCTGGCCCAGGCCAGGTTCGAACCCACCAGCCTTGGTGTATGTGGCCAGCACCCTACCCACTGAGCTACAGGTGCTGCCCAATCATAAGTTTTTCTGAGAAAAAAAAGGAAAGGGTAGAGTTGTTTCAATAAGTTGAAGTTGAATAGGCAACCACCTGCGTGGCTCTGAGATAATAAAAGCAAGGAAATGCACTATGGGTGAGAGGGCAGGGCCCATGGGTAAACTAGCCTTTTCCCAGGTCTCTTGTCCCCACAGAGACACTGCTGCTTTGCCTTTGACCTGGAGGCCTCTGGATTAGAAGCACAGACGCAACAAGGGCACTGAATTGGGTGCTCGGGGAGAAGACCCAACTATGCATTCATAATTTGAGGTGGAAGCAACACCGAATTGAAAGGAGGGGTTCATTTGCCAAATGGGGAAGTGGAGCCTTGGAGGGAGAAAGGGCTTCCTGAGGTCATGTGAACCAGGACTGAGCCCTCTCAGTGGGGTGGTTTCCCTCAGATCACTTTTTCTGTACCCTAGGACAACATTATTCAGGCATCTTCTTATAACAGGATGTGCAATATCTTTTCCCAAGCTATTTGGAAGTTCTTGTATCTCTTTTTATAGAATGACTCCTCTTTCTGGGAGCACAGTTGCGACACCACATGCAGATGCTGTGGTCCCTTTCTCCGCTGCTGATGACAACAGTGTGTCTTTCGAGCTCTAATCCCAGGCAAAACTGACCTCTGATGAAAAAAGATCATGTTAGGACTTTTCAATAAGTAAAACAGTATTTTATTTCCATTTCCTCCAGTCCACCCTCTGTTTCTTGAAGTAGGCACAGAAAGCAGCTGGGTGCCAAGCATCTGTGGGGACAGTGACAGGAAGATGAGACCCCAGCTGTTGCACATCTGTTTAAGGCATCTTGTGACTGACTTCATTATGTGAAGGACTTTCCTTATGCACTTTATACACATTAGCTCCCTTAACAATGGCTTTCAAAACTCTAGCTCTTTGGAGGCACTGGACTCCTCAAGATGTGGCCTATAGGCCACTGAAGCAGTTGTAAAATGAAGGGACTTGTGAGGGATGAGAGCTGTGTCCTGAAAGCCCAGTGATCCTGTGAGGATGCCAGTTCCACCTTCCTCTCCTCTGTCCCAAATGTAGACTACAATGTCCCCAGCTGCTGCTCCTATCTTGTTGACGTAGGAAAGGAATTTGAGGGATGGGAAGGATCCAGGTCAAAAAGAGGTAAAAGAGACTCTGGAACCCATGTTGTAAAAAATTATTTCACAAAAGTGGAATTAATTTGTACATAATCCTGAAAGGAACAGATACTCTCCATTTTATTAATAGAGAAACACACACACACACACACACACACACATAAGTGTCTGAGTTTCAGACAAGGGGCACAGGCACAATTCATGGCCTGTTAATAAATCTGCTCATTCACACCAGGATGTGAAAGTTTTATTAATGGGCTCTTGGGCCACAGAGATTAGTAAAAATCAGTGTAGGAGAGACTACTGTGGCCAACAGTGTCCCTGTTCATCTCTCTTCTGTGGCACCCTGCCCTGTGGCCATCTCCTCAACCCCAACATGTAAGTCTCACAAGAGAGCTGCATGTGACACAGAAGAAACCTTATTCCTGAAAACTCATTCGATATATAGATATGGGTAAGAGAAATTAGTTTTTCAAGTATGTTCATTTCGATTTCTCATGTGGCTTTAGTGTCTGAGTGATTTATTATGGAGATGGTGTGATCATGTTCTGTTCAGGGAACAGCAAGCATGCCATCTGTGGAACTCAGGATGCTCAAAAGGGCTACGTCCTTCCAGTGGTGTCTCCTTGCCACGTGTAACCAGTTCAGGAAATCCTGAGGAGAGCATCCCTGGGCACTCACTCTTTGCACAGGTCCACAGCCCTTGCTCTGGCTGCCCGACTTAAGACTTGTCCTTTCTAAGAGGCCTCAGTCTGCCTCAGCATTGCTCCTAGCAAGTGGTATGTGTCTGTTACTTGCTCAGAATAAACCTGGGAATGTGGTTGGCTCTGCTCAGGGGCTGGTATGACTGACCCAGTCCCCAAAGCCCTGGGGTGCATAGAGGCCTGTCTGTGTTGCCCTGCTAAGGTCTGAAGGGCCTTATATGGCAGCGACAATGGATGGCTGTCTATTCAGGAGTGTCCAAACTTTTCTTTCTTTCTGCCAAACATTGGAAGAAGGGGAGTTATCTTAGGCCAGTCATTAAATACACAAACACCAGGGATAGCTGGCGAGTAAAAATAAAGTCCATAATTCTTGTGATATCTGACACCACAGATAGGTGAAATAGGCCTCAAATAATCTGCATACAGCCCATGGGTTGCAGCTTCATCCCTGGGCCCTATATGATGACTAGACAGTGGCCTTTAAAACCTGCCTGCACCTTGTAGGGTAGTGACTCATGAGGAGCTTACAGTATAGGCTGAAGAAAGATTTCTCACACTGGGAGTAGTTAGTAGTAAAGAATTTATTTTATTTCAGAAAGAAAGAGAGAGAACAGGGAGGGAGTGGCTACAGCACACGAATGAAGGAGTGGATATGCTGGAGTAGCTCGGTGTTTTTAGAGCAGTGGTTCTCAACCTTCCTGATACTGTGACCCCTTTTTTTTTTTAAACCAGTGTGAAGTTATAAATATGGCACAATTACATGTTCAACAGAATATTTTCTTTTTTATTAAGATATATGTACATAGATCATGAATACATTTATGTCTTCGTGGGATTCATTGTGTTGATTATTTGTACTAATTGGAGTGCTTACATCCTATTAATTAACATAGCTTTCACCACATTTACTTAATCACAATGTTAAGACATTCGTGTTCTATACTTGATAGATTTGACTTGTACCCTTGCAATATGCTCCATAGGTATGGTCCCACCATTAACCTCCTTCTATTAAACCACCCCCCTCACTTTATCCCTCTCCCCGGCCTTCCTTCATCCTAGGTTATAGTTGTGATTCATCTTTCATATGAAAGTGTGAGTGATTATAAATTGCTTTCATAGTAGTACTGAGTACACTGGATATATTTGTTTCCATTCCTGAGATACTTTACTAAGAAGAATATTTTCCAGCTCCATCCATGTAAACATAAAAGAGGTAAAGTCCCCATCTTTTTTAATGCTGCATAGTATTCCATTGTATACATATACCACGATTTATTAATCCATTCATGAGTCAATGGGCACTTGGGCTTCTTCCATGACTTGGCAATTATGAATTGAGCTGCAGTGAACAATCTGGTGCAAATATATTTGTTGCCAAGTGATTTTTGGTCTTTTGGATATACACCTAGTTGAAGAATTGCAGGATCAAACAGCAGATCAACATTTAGATCCCTGAGTGTTCTCCAAACTTCTTTCCAACTAGCTTGCATTCCCACCAGCAATGCAGAAGTGTTCCCTTTCCTCCACATCCATGCCAACATCTGTAGTTTGGGGATTTTGTGATGTGGGCTACTCTTACTGGAGTTAGATGATATCTCAAAGTGGTTTTGGTTTGCATTTCTGTGATGATTAAAGGTGATGAGCATTTTCTCATGTGTCTGTGGGCTGTACGCCTGTCTTCTTCAGAGAAGCTTTTGTTCATGTCTCTTGCCTATAATGAAATGGGATCACTTGTTCTTTTCTTATTAATAAGTTTGAGTTCTCTGTGGATTCTGGTTATGTTGTCGGAAGGATAACCTGCATAAATCCTCTCCCATTCTGAGGGCTGTCTACTTGCTTTACTTACTGTATTCTTGGCAGTGCAGAAGTTTTTTAGTTTGATCAGATCCCAGTAATGTATTTTTGATGTTGCTTCAATTGCCTGGGGGGAGGGAGGGGGAAGGTTGCTCCTCATAAAGTATTCTCCCAGGCCCATTTTTTCAAGTGTTTCCCCTGCACTCTCCCCAAGAATTTTTACAGTTTCATGTCTTAAGTTTAAGTCCTTTAACCAGTGAGAGTCAATTTTTGTTAGAGGAGAAAGGTGTGGGCCCAGTTTCATTCTTCTACAGGTAACCAGCCAATTCACCCAGCACCATTTGTTAAATAGGGAATCTTTCCTCCAATTTATATTTTTGATAGGCTTATCAAAGATCAAATGAGAACAGGTGTCTGGGTTCACTCTTGGTTTTCAATTCTGTACCATACATCTACCTCTCTATTTTTTGTGCCAGTACTATGCTGTTTTGATCACTATAGATTTATAGTATAGTCTGAAGTCTGGTAGCAGGATTCATCCTGATTTGTTTTTATTTCTGAGTAATGGCTTGGCTATTCAAGGTTTTTTGTGTTTCCATAGAAAACAAAGTACTAATTTTTCCAAATCTTTAAAGTATGACAGAGGTGTTTTAATAGGGATTGCATTAAATCTCTAGTATAGACATTTTAACAATGTTGGTTCTTCCCAGCCATGAGCATGGTATATTTTTCC